>JAQGAO010001550.1:0-23813 GCA_034697705.1 Ommatoiulus sabulosus | reverse complement strand
TGAAAATGGGCTCGACCCCCCTACCATATGGCATTTAGTTGCTGACTGTAGGGTACTGAGTTGAATTGAATTGAATACAGCAATGCCGTTCAAGGTTAACAGCAGCAGCGAAAATTTGGTCGAAAAAGTCAAAAAAAAATTAAAGTTCGCAACCTGGGCTATGTTTAAGGCCGAATTTTTAAACTATTTCTTTGACCCTAGCCAATATAAGGGAAATTCCACAAAGCTAGCATTACGTAAGCATAAAGTAGGAGAACCTTTGTTAGAAAATATAGCGGAGATTGAATATTTGTGCAATAAATGCGACCCTAAGATGGCGGAAACTTTGGTCAAGGTGAATTTATTTAAGGGGTTGCAGCCAGATTATAGGAAGCACATGTCGGGCCATTACAGTTTGCCATTGGAGGAATATAGACGAATTTTGATAGAATTCGAAAGAGCGAGTGTAGTGGAAGAAGCCCCCTCGGTTACGAATGTTAAAGGTGGGGTATATCAGGGTAAAGGCAAAGGCCCCTCCTATAGCTACTCAGGAAACCAAGAGCCAAGCTACTTCGGTGGCATCTAAAAAGGACTTTCTCTGTTACCGATGTGGTCAGGTGGGACACATGGCGGCGTGGTGCCCCCTGACAGTAGCGGATCGAGAGAAGCAGGCAGAAAAACAAGTTTGGGGCTTCCTCGTTATCGATTATTTTTTCTGAGACGGTGGATTATTTGGGACTGACTCCTTATGAATTGCCATTCGAAGCGTGTACGCCGTGAAAAGATGCCTGTAGTCATATAAATACTTCAAGAGGGGCGGTGGATCTGAAAGTTGTGGTATTGGGTGAGGAGTGGTCGTACCAATTGGATATTCACCCGGCTTATGGAGCATTTGTCTCACAAGGAAGACAGTGTAAAGCATTTGAGGTGGCGAATTTGTCGGCATCAGAGATCAAATTAAATGGAGGACAAATATTAGCATTGGCAGCACCACTGGAGGAGGAAGATGAGATAGTACAGGTAGAGGGAGTTGTAAACCAAAAATTGAGTCCGAAGTGGGTCGAGGATTTTGAGATATTAAAATCCGCTATGAATATAGATCCAGAATTGAGACAAAACAAAAAGGAAAAATTTATAGCATTATTGGCACAATTTAGGGAGGTTTTTGCTCTGACAACGGCGGAATTTCAAATGAGTTTGTTGCCAGCTCATTCGATTGACACACAGGGGGCACAGCCGGTTTACCAGGCCGCACGAAGAACAACAGCTCCAGTTAGAGAAATTATAAAGAAGGATATTATAGAAATGTTGCAGAGTAACGTGTTTGAACGTAGTAAGAGTCCCTATTCTAGGCCAGTGGTTATCTTAAAAAAAAAGGATGGGGCCTTTAGGTTCTGTATAGATTATCGAAAGCTAAATCTCCTTATCAAGCAGGATAGCTACCTCATACCACGTATCGATGATGCGTTGGATTTCTTACAAGGATCAGATTGGTTTGCCACCCTTGACTTAATGTCAGGGTATTGGCAGCTACCCATGTCGGAGGCAGATAGAGAAAAAACAGCAATTTCTTGCTCGGAAGGGCATTTTGAATTTTTGAGAATGCCCTTCGGCTTATGACATGCCCCTGCTACAATGCAGAGAGGCCTAGACCAGATATTGTTCGGCCTTATATGGGAGAAATGTTTGGTTTACTTAGATGGTATTATCATCTTTGCTAAGGATTTCGCGCCGTTTTTGGGAAATTTGGAGGACGTATTTAAGGTCCTTAAAAAATATAACCTCCGCCTCCGACCTAAGAAGTGTTTTTTTGCCTTTCGGTGTATTAAGTACCTGGGACATCTTGTTAGCCGTGAAAGGGTTTCCGTTAATCCGGAAAAAGTGGAAGCAGTTAAGGCTTTTCCTAAACCGTCATCACGTACCGTGGTGCAGAGTTTCCTGGGGTTAGCGGGTTACTATAGAAGATTTATACAAAAAATTTCACGTGTGGCATTACCCTCACGGCATTGACAAGCGAATGAGTAACCTTCTGCTGGACAGAAGATTGCCAAAGAGCATTCGAGGCGCTAAAGTCGGCATTAATAACGGCTCCAGTGCTGGCAATGTTTAACCCAGCGGAACCATTGACCCTGTTTACTGATGCGTCTCTTAAGGGGTTAAGGGCAGTTTTGCATCAGGGGAAGGGGAAGAAGCAAAGGGTGTTCACATATGCCAGTAGAGTATTGTCGGGGGGCAGAGACCCGATATACAGTGACAGAACTGGAGGCCTTAGCGGTTGTCTGGTCTACAGAAAAATTCAGGCATTATCTATTTGGAAAGGCGTTTGTGATCATTTCAGACCATCACGCATTATGCTGGTTAAAGCAGATTAAGGACCCATCCTCGAGATTGGACCGCTGGATGGCCAAAATGGAGTTTAACTACAAAATTAAATATCGTAAAGGGGGTCTGCATGCTAATGCCGACTGCTTAAGTCCTTTCCCAGTGGAAGCTGTCCCGCATAAAGCTGATGATGATGCCTGCTTGTTTTTGTTGACAGCGGCTGATATGGTCACCGAGCAAGCTAGGGATATGCATTTGGGGGAGTTAAGGGCGAAAGCCACCCGACAGGCAGGGAAAGAAGGTGGTTATGTAATATTGGGGGATGTGTTGTATTATTTTGCCCCAGGGGATAACCCAAGATTATTGGTAGTAGTCCCAGAGCAACTAAGAAAAAAGTGCTAGAAGCGTGTCATGATGACCCGTTAGCGGGCCATTTTGGATCATCAAAGACCATGGCGCTGATCAGTCGGTCATACTACTGGCCAGCTTGGAAGAAAGATGTGGAAAAGTGGGTGGAGGCGTGCCCGTTGTGCCAATGGTACAAATTATCAAAACAAGTGGGAATGGGTCTCATGCAATCAGTAGAACGATTGGGGAAGGCACAAATGTGGGCATTTGATTTCGCAGGTCCGTTGCCACAGGATTCATTGGGGGTAATGTTTATTATAGTAACAGTGGAGTATGCCACCAGGTTTTGCGTGGCACGGGCAGTAAAAAAGCAAAACGCCCCTACGTTAAAAAAAAATTTTCTGAGTTAATATTGCAGTTTGGTGTCCCGCAGAAGTTGATTTCGGATAGTGGCTCACCACAGAAGAATGGGTTATTTCAAAGATTTTTGGAGGAAAATGGGATTGAGCACGACCTATCGACACCTTACCACCAGCAGGCTAATGGCCTGGCAGAGAGGACGATTCAGACGCTGATGGTCATGATCCGGATAAGGGTAAATGTACAGCAGGGTATGAAAGATTGGAGTAAGTGGTTGGCGCCATCAGTAGCAGCCTATAACTTTTCTGAACAGGCCTCGCTAAAATATTCTCCGTTTAAATTACTGTTTGGCTTTGAACCGAGATTACCGGTGGAGAATTTGATAGGCTCTAAAGTTAGTGTGGCCCCAGTATGTTCTCTTCTGGAAACTAGGCGGAGAGCAGAGGAGAATTTGAAGATGGCCCAACAAGGACAGAAGCAGATATTTGACAAACGGCGCCGGGGGGCACAATTTGCAGTGGACGACTGAGGCTTGGTGAGAGATTTGGCTCCGGCGCGGGCGGGTGAAGGAAAGTTAAAAGGCCCATTTCATGATCCACCTCGCATAAAGGAACCGGCGTTCGAGGTGAACTATGTAGTGAAAGATAAGCATGGTGTTTGCTCGCGGGATGTCCCGAGTAGGACTCCGTCGATTCAGGCGGATGTGATGACACCAATCATCCGGCGGACGGCTGACCAGCCGGCTCAGCCGACAAATACGCCATTGCTGTTATTGTTGGAGGTCGCACGTGAGGTTGGTCCAGTCCCCAAAGAAGTAGTAAAAAGTGAACCGCGTGAAAAGATAGAAATAATGTCGTGCCATTCGGTGAAAGAAGAAAACGAAGGCGAGATTGACTGGAAGTTTCGGTTCTCGATCGAAGACGAAATAGTCGCGTCGGGACGAGGAATGGGGCGTATGCGGCGAGGTCGACCGCGTGGGAGTACGGATCCTTTGTCACGAGGAAACTGGTTGATAGCGCCATCAGTGGCAGTGTTGGAGTCATGCGATTTGGCCACGCGAACGAAAATTCGGGCATCGGTCGCCCCGAAGGTTAAAAGGAAACAATGGGGGCAATTTACTCAGACAGATGTGCTGAACTGGGCTGTACGGGACCATTATGCCTCGTCCCCAGTGCTAGTGACTATGGATCAGCAGAAGAAAATGGGGAAGAAGAGTGCCTCGATGGGGACAATAAGGAATTGGGAAATCCAGAACTGGGATATCCCAGTGCCACACTAAGTGCCAAGTTTGGAGCAAGCACGATTGTTGGTGGATCAGGCGACACAAACCGATGATAAAGTAAGGCCTAATCAGGAAGCAACGGTTGAGCGTGCGGTACAGACGCAGGCTGCCGAGATGCAGATGGCGTCTTCAGACACACAGACTGACTTTTTGGATGAGTTAATCCCGTTGTATGCATTGTTGGATCGCCGCAGGGAGCGGATCCCTCCGGCGCATTTCCAGGCTTGGAGACCGCCACTTGCAGTGGGATTGTATCGCTTGGCGTATACACAGTTGCATGGTCGTAGGGGTGAGGAATTTAATTAGCCGGACCAGTGGGCCATTCGTACAGCAGACCATTTCCGCCTCAGTCTGGGAGAACCAGAAAGAGGCATATTGGACCTGGATGTGGAAGCACCATCGGAAAGTAACATCCGTACAGCACAGAGGCAAGCCAGATGGGATCATGCCAGATGAAGGGACCTGGCAGCAGGGAGACAGCCACATTAGTGTCCAAGTTTGGTCCGGAGAGGGCCATACCAGCCAGATTTCGCATGGAGAGGAAACCAGTCGGTCCAGCAGCAGAGAGGCGGACCCCCAAGGAACCAGCAATGGAGGAATTAATGTCGGGCGGGAAGATTGTAAACTTGATTGCTGTTCTGGTTTTTCTGTGGGGATGACGACCTTGGGAAATACTAAGGTGTTAAGGAATAAGAGGATTAGTGAAATGTGGCATGTGACTTAGGTGCCCTATAAGGAAAGGGGCAGGGATAGTAGGTCCGATATAAACAGAGGCTAGACACAGGCAAGGGTAGTCTGGACCTGGGACTCTAGGAGTGGAGACGTGAGTGGTTGCGCTAGGTTATAGTTAGCCCTAGCGTCTATGTTCTGGGTACTTGCTCATTTAGTAATTCGTGGGGAATTCGTGATAAGGAATCCAGGTGAGTGATGTATCCAGCTCGGGTCTAGGAATCTAGCAGGGAAGGTGCCCCGAAGTTTGGGGTAGATTGGACCTATTAAGAGAAGAAACAGGGTAGTGTAAGGTTGAATGCTTCTAGTGTTGTTGAGTTGCCTTTGTGCTTTTGTATGTTCGAAAGAGTTAATAAACAGTGTTCCCCCTGTAATTGGCGTACTTAGTGTCTTTAAACGCGAGGGTCACCATACGTCTTCGTTCGGGACGCCGGGTGGCGTCACAGGTTAAAATCAGATTTTTTTCAATTTTATTTTATTTGTTTAAATTATTGCTATAATACTATGTAGATCTGTAGTTCACTACTGGTAATATTTTTAAATTTAAAATTTATAAAGAACATTAAAGTGTTTATGTAATCAACAAGCTGTTTTCAAAATTGGACAAGACATGGGGGAAGGAGGGAGTTACATAAACAGAACGAGGGCAGATGGGGAGGGGGGTTTAAAAATTCAGAAAAATACAGGACGTCCTTGCGATTATTGCGATTATTCCTTAAAATGCTGCTCGATTGGCTGCCGTAAACACAAAATCCTTGAAGAGGATAGCTGGGCATTTCTGGGGGAATCCTGTATTCAGCAAAGGGGAGTGTCAATTTAGACCCTTATTTGAGATTTCATTTTTCACTCCAGAATTTATTTTCAAGATAAAGTGTGGCAAATTATAACTGGGATCCAGTCAACATTATGAACTTAAGTTTTCTTTTCTGATGTCCGAATGGGGGATGGGGAGTCCAGTTTTGGGCAAATTTTGCTGACGTCCTTCTTTAATGCTCCCTAACTTTAATATCAAGTAATAATTGTGTAATCTTTGACATTTTCAGGGTTAACATGGAAGGTTCCGTGCCACAAAAACACCTACACAAGCTGATAGTCCTTTCCCTGCATCCTTCAGATGGGACAATGCTCTCAGGGAGATTGTGGCAAGATATTTCAATGAGAACTACAGTTCTTATAGAGTTAGTTGCAATTTGTTATCCTCATTTTATTTCCACTTTACTAAAGTGCACTTGACTCTGCAGTGTGAAAGTTTCCATTACTTATGCCTATTTAATTTTCTTGCAGAAACTGGAAGAAAAGGAATGCACAAAAATGGATTTGCTTGGAAAACTGCATGAAGAGCATCATCTGCAATGATGTGGAAATATAAAAATGTTCGTGACAAATTAAATTCAACTGGTTTTGGGCTGCTTTCTGGAGAACACAATTAAGATCAGGTAACCTCAAATGTTTTGATATATGCAATTTAATAAGGAGATTTAGCAAATTTGTCATCATGGATACAGTGAGTGACCTTATCATCACAGGACAGTGCTTATGTGCATGCATGTAGTGATGTTGCAAAACAGCAGTTTAAGGTAACATAGTCTAATTAAGCAGGACATTAAGGTCCATTCAAAAAGGATGTCCTCATGTTTAGGGAGTCCAATTTTAGTCAAGTGTGAGGACGTCCTAATTTCTATATGACATGGGAATTGAAATCAAACATGATTCCTAAATAGTTTCAGTTACTACGCAATGGTCAAACAGTTATGTCTTAAAATAAATTTGTTCAATAAAAAATTTACATTGCCAAAAATTTGCATATAGTATTCTTTGCTCAGCTAAATGCTAACGTGTGACAATACATTTGGTATGGCAAAGCTTGAACGGAATATAACATGACCACCACATTATGTGTTTATGTTCATGCATTTGTACCTTTCATGCAAAAAAATGAACACGTAATGTGGTGGTCATCTTAAATCCGGTTCAATCTTTGCCATTCATAATGTAATGTCACATCTTATCACTCAATTTAGCAGAGAATACTATGAGAATGGTTTAAAACTTCTAAATGGAGAGTTCCATATTCAGCCCTTCTGAACAAAAAAGTCAGCAAATAGTGCTAAATGTTAATAATCTGTATGTTACGATAAGAAATTCCTAGGTAACGTGGGCCTCTATATCGAGCCAATTAACTACAGGTGGTTGCTCCTATATTTTATTTAAATACACTAGTCTGCTATCCCATTTCTGTGCATAATCCACAAATACACACAAAAAATGTTTTTAGATAAATACTGAGTTTGTGTCGACATTTCCAGTGAATTTCATGTGTGGGGTGAAGGTTGAATCAATTTTTGCGTTTTGCGCTGTTGCATTGCAGCTGCTAAACATACTTAACATGTGCTGGCATTCAACAAAGACATACAGGGCAATTTTATCAACTTAATGACACCCCCTAGAATAATTTTTGTACATAACTTTCAAAATAATCAATTTTTTCAGGTTGGATATTGCGTGAACAACCAAATGTAACTCCTCCATGTACAATCATTACAACATCATTTGGCCAAGTCAGTTCAGGCATCGAAGCTGTAGAGATTATCCCATCAGGCTCAAATGACCCATGGAACACTGAAGGAAGTGAGCATAAAGAAATCCTGAATGCTAGTGGTAGCTCAATACCGGCAATTGGAAATGATTCTATTGACACCATATCTGACAAAGGAATAATATGTAACTTGCCAATGTTATGTTTTTGATTAGCCAATTGCACTATTCGCCTAATACTCTTTAATCAGCATTAGGATGATGAAGATGAAACTGATACCAAGTGTCATACTAGTGCCCACCCGAAAGAGGAATCAGAAATATGTCATGAGTGCATTTGCCACGATTTTGGAATAAAATACAGAATATTTGATGTGCATCCAGCAAAAAAAAATTAAGCTTGAAAGTGACAAATTTATGTATTTAAAGGAAATTGGCGAAAAGAAGTTGCAAATCAAGATAGAAAAGGTACATTATATCACAGTATAACAGTACGCTGACTCCATGTAGGCACTTTGATGTTAATATGGAAAACAGGGTTGCTGCGCCACCTCACATCGCTTTAGTAAAACTACCGCAACGCTTGTAAATGGATGCGTTGCATGTTAAAAGAATATGAAAACAGACACTATGTTTATCAACAAAAGTTCCTTTTATCGTTATTTTTAAGTTTTTTTTTTGTTTAAAACATTCTAATGAATTAATGGAAATGTATTAAAAAATTAAATATTTCATAATTTATTTATTAAAGAATATTTAAACTTAGGACACAATAGTTCAATTGAAGGCATCAAATGTGTAATTAGTGCAGGATGTTTGGACAAATTTTGTTTATTATTATTAAAAGTGTCTAAAGGTGGTGTAAATTATTTATTCATGTAATTTTTTTCTACTCTCCAAACGTATATTGACTTTGTAATAGGGGGAATACAATCCAAAATGTATTGAAGTCGTTTACTGAAAGCTGTAATGACCATAAATATCAGCCAGCCATGCAAACTCGTACCAGCTATATTTACAGTGATGAGAAATAAAAAATAAATGGCAAAACTATCAAATAAGCAAGACCGCATTGTGCCTTTATGGCGCCTGAGTGGGATGTCACGCATACCCCTTTCTCAATATTTGACAAATTTCGCAAATATTTTTTTCTTTAGAAAATTTACCAGTTTTTTACCAAATCCCCGAAACTTTTGGTAACGTTTGGCAAAGTTTTTGCATAATTTTGAAGAAAAAAACTTTAATTAGCACACTGTGAGAAAATTGACAATCATCTAGTCACAAACATTTCCTAAATTTACATACATGTACATTCATTTTCGTAAAATACAATATATTTTTTCTGCGCACCACTATACCCTTGTTATGGTGCACGGGTGTTATCAACGATGGTGTCGTAATTCATATTGTTTATCTAATAACGCTAGCGTGTTGATATTTAATGATGTGACGCTGTCATTTATTAATTATATATACATGTATATATTGCATTGGATTAAAAGTATTAATTTCATTTTCAAATACAAAATATGCGGTTTTCAGACTTCAATCATCGTAGTAATAACGAGGGCGGCACAGCAGTTTATTTTGTTTTACTAAAGCAACGTCACGCGGCGCTGCTAGCATGCTTCCCATACAGAAACCCCCGGAGTCAGCATACTGTAATACTGTGATTATATTTCATGCGCTGATTCAAGGTCAATTTTGAGTCTTAAATATTCCTTTTGTTCAAGCTGGAAGCTACTTCAAGCACCCACGAAATGCAACATGCTTTGGGCTGGAGAAGATACAAATGCAATGAGAACTTGAAATGAAAAAGCTGAAACTTCAAATTCAACTGGAAACATTGAGCAGGTCAAATCAGCCATAATATTTGTCGTATAAGCGTTAACCCAAATATTCAAATACTTAGGAAAATGTAAGTAGTCATGTTGTCACGATTTGGAAATTTTCCCAGTCAAAATTTTAAATTTCCAACACCTTCTGAGGACCAATTTGCAAAATTCTATATGTTTTCCGAATACAAATTTTGGATGATTTCCAACTTTTAAATTTTCAAGCACAGATTTTCAACCTTTTCAGAATACATATTTTCAATATTTTCCAACATTTATGGAGTACAAATATGCACAACTTTTTACATTTTGCGAATACCAACTTCTCCGAATTGTCAAAATTATGCAGGCAATTGGAAAAATATCTGGAAGTCGATCAGGGAAGAATGACTTAGTATCTTTAGTATATTTTGCGAAATATTGTTCATTGTCGATTTTTCAAAATCGTGGAAAATTTTGTTTTATTTCAATTTTGACATTTTCCTTATTTTGACAGAGAAATTTGTATTAAAACTTAGTAAATCAGAGACATAAAAACGTTTTTTAAAAACGTCAGGGAAATTTAACGTATTATGTTGCCACAATCCAAAATCAATGATTCTACGTGGTTAGCTCAGGAGTCAGGACCCATTTTCACATTTTCAAAATTTTCCCAGCACAACTATTGCAAATCAAGAGTTTGTCTATTATCAATTTTTGTTAAAAGCACCGTTATTTAGATGGCTTCCTTGTAAATCACAGCCTTACTACAGCCAGAAAATACATTTCATGTATTGCACCTTCAGGAACTGAGTTTTGAATTTATAATTTCCGCTCCAAATCCCACATTCATGAAATCCTTTTTATCTAACCTTTGATCAACATGCTAATCCTCTTATCCTTGTTATGATACATATAATCCATATGATAGTATCTTAAACCCTAATCCTTGTTATGATCCATATATTCCTTTAATCCCATTGGATTATATGGGATTAGTCCAATCTCGTACACCATTTCGATTATTGAGCGACCCTTCAGATACCACTCATTAGAAAAGCATGCGCTTTATCTGATGAGGAAGAAATTTTGTTCAACAATTTTAAAGACAACAAAAAGGATTTAGCCTACTGTTTATTATTATTATCAAGTGGTTGTAGCTGGTAAAGTGATACACAGAAAATAATATGCAAAGGTGTATAAGCAAAAAAGTGATACAGTGTAAACTGTTAACAAGGAAATATATATGATAGATGTTTTCATGATCGTAAAAGGACATGAAGAAATGTGCTTTGTACTTGGTCAATTTTACAAATCTGTAAAACAGCCATTTAACCAAGGACTTCATGGTAATATTTCAGATATGATGCTTTTGGAAAAGAAGCCAGAAACTGAATTCAGCGTAATTAATGTGATGTATATTTACCGCAAAGTTGTATTTATTTGTTTACCGAAAGAGCAATATGCATTGGCTTGCTTACAACCCAATTTACATGAGGTATTGCAATAAAATTTAAAATTTGATTTGTGTATTTTATGTACTAATCATGCAGCGTACATGTATTAGTTAATCTTAATAAATACAGAACGTGTATTTATTATTCATGTATATATCGACATCAGCAAGAGCTGTACTGACATACTGATATCAGTATAATTTTGTACTGTTCTATACTAATCCTTCGTCCAGGGTAGTTAATTTTTACTATGAAATGAAAGCATTTTATGCAGTTCCTAAGTATTATGAGAGAGGTTTCTGATTATTTAGTCTTATTTGAAAATAACCAGCTTATTGATAGATTTTGGTCATTTCCATTTAAAATTATTTGTACAATTTTAAATACTTCAAAATGAATTCTGTGAACTACTGCAACATGCATTTTGAAATGTATTTCGAAATGCAGTTCAAAAATACACTGTAAATGCATTTTTAATAAATTGAACTGAAACACGACCAAAAACGTTTTTTAAGGTTAGAAGCGACATTTCACCACTCATGAGGATTTCTTCAAGTTTATTCTGTTATAATTGAGAAAATATATACAGTCAGTTACAATATAATGGCAAACTACATATGAAAAACATAGCAAAAAACTAAAAGGGACGTTAATTAAGCTCTAAGACTCTAAACAGTAACCAACTTAACAGAAGTTAATAGGAAATAATACTACAAAGAAAAACAACGAGGATAATGCTGCACACACGTGCAGCAAGAGGGGTGTAAAGTTAAAAAACGTTACGACAATTTTAAGTTCAAAGTTAAAAAATTGGCTTCATTATAAGCAAGACATAAAAGAGAACGAAAAAAAGAATAAAAACACAAACCTTAAACTTCACTGAGCTGACATCATCATTCTCGAAACAATAGGTTGCCAGCCATCTCAATATTCAAATTTTAAAAAAGACCACCACAGCAGGTAAGTGGCGCCCCTGGTGGTGGCACTCCCAAAGTGGTAAATTATGAAGCGCTTTGGGAGTGGAAAATTTCAGAATGCACTTAAAGCATAATTAAAGTATAAATGATCCGTTCAACCAACAGCCGAACAAGAAAAGCCACACTGACAGTCAAGAACATACTCTCAAAAAGAGAACGAACTCCAAATGTATTCGAATAATTTTAACAAATTACAATCTTACGCATTATAAACAAAATACCCACAAAAGGTTAGTGGCTTCCCTCGTGGTGGCGCTTCCAAAGTGGAAAGATTAAAGTGCTTTAGGAGCTGGAGCGTTCAATACTACAGCAAAATAAATTAATTAAATTTAATGGACGTTTAGAACCAGAAAGCCTTCCCAGAAACACCAGGAAATTGGACACCCAGGAATTACTCTAAATGAGAAGCAATCCCGTCTGTGAGTGCAGTGAAGATTAAGTTCATTTTTTGGCATTCCGTGCCACTTTTAGTGAAATCCTTCGGACTGGGAGAGCCGTGGTCCTGTTGTCCGTTCGTGAAATACTCGTGGCGTGTGGCGCCCTCCGATCAGTTGTGTCGTCCTGGGTTGGGCTTGAGCCCTCGTTAGAGGTGCTGGTCCTTGACTCAGAGGAAGCCTGGATTTGGTTGGTTGGTTGGTGTGGCCTGAGTGCTGGCCGCCCGTTCTGTCAAAGCTGCCATTGAAAAAGAAAAACAAGTTATAGGATAGTGGTCGTCTAAGCGACCAGTTCTCCGCCTTGTCAGGATCTGTTGACTCGTGGAAGTTACAGTCCTGTGGTCCATCTGCGCGAATGTTGTAGATCGCGGCGCCCTTGCAGCTGATGTGTTGCTCTGGTTTGACATTGAAGGTCCAGTAGAGTCCACCGTTCTAAGGCTTATGTCAGGTTGGTTCTAGGTAGCTCCTAAGACACGACCTTCGGCAGCTTGCGTGTTGCTCCTTTGGTCCCGCGGATTTATTGCTGCTATCATCCTTCTGTGGCCCAGATGGACAGGAAGGTTGTAGCGTGTACCATGGGGTAGCAGTTTTTTCATCCACTCCTTCATCAATCATGGGTCGAACGGTGCTGGAATCTTCCTGAATTCCTTCGCTCGATTTATGGCATTGTGATTGCACAAGATCAAGAAATTCTACATGGGAAGAAGACCGCTGATTCCTACATCAGTGATCAGGATTCACTGCGTTCACATGCATGATTGCTTCTCATTTAGAGTAATTCCTGGGTGGTATTAGTATAGTATGTCGCCACATGGCCAAAAATCAGTCGCCACATGAGGTAAGGTTAGTTAGGTTAGGTCAGCGGGGGTGTGGGGGCGGAGAGCCCCCATTTAGGTGAGAAAGGGGGTTTGGGGCGAAGCCCCCATTTAGGTGAGAAAAAGGGTGTGGGGGCGGAGCCCCCATTGAGGTGAGAAAGTGGGTTTAGGGGCGAGGCCCCCATTTAGGTGAGGAATGGGGTGTGAGGGCGGAGCTCCCATTGAGGTGAGAAAGGGGGTTTCGGTGAGAAGCCGATATTTAGGTGGGTACATGTGGCGACATACTATACTGGTTATAAACATTCGTTGAATTTGATTAATTTATTTTGCTGTAGTATTTAAAGCTTCCGCTACTAAACAACTTTAATCTCCCCACTTTGGAAGAGCCACCACAAGGGTGTGGTGTTTATGTTTAAAATTCGTAACATTGTAATTTGTTAAAATTATTCGAATACATTTGGAGTTCGTTCTCTTTTTCAGAGTATTTTCTTGACTGTCAGTGTGGCGTTTATTGTACGGCTGTTGGTTGACCCAATCATTTATACTTTACTTATGCTTTAATTACATTCTCAAATTTCCCACTCCCGAAGCCCTTTCTAATTTACCGCTTTGGGAGGGCTGCCACCAGGGGCGCCACTTATCTGCTGTGGTGGTCTTTTTCCAAATTCGAATACTGAGATGGCTGGGAACCTATGGTTTCGAGAATAAGGATGTAAGCTCAGTGAAGTTTAAGGTTTGTGTTTTTTGTTTTTATTCCGTTTTTCGTTTTCTTTCATGACTTGCCTATAATGAAGCTAATTTTTTAACTTTAACTTAAAATTGTCGTTACGTTTTTAAGTTTGAACCCCTTTTGCTGTACGTGTGTGCAGCATTATTCTCATTGTTTTTCTTTGTAGTATTATTCCCTAATCACTTCTGTTATATTGGTTACTGTTTAGAGTCTTAAAGCTTAATTTAATTAACGTCCTTTTTCGTTTTTTGCTTTTACATGTTTTGCACATGTAGTTTGCCATTGTATTGTAACTGACTGTATATATTTTCTCAATTATACAGAATAAACTTGAAGAAAGCCACATGGGTGGCAATACGTAGTTTCTAACCTTAAAAAGCGTTTTTGGTCATGTTTCTGTTCAGTTTATTAATTATTTCCGACCACTTGATGATTTTGATGTACAAGGGATATGATGCCAATTTCTTTGATTGGTTTAAATCTCATTGGGTTTTTTCAAATTATACGCAATAGGAATTAAATATCGATTATGTGCGAGCATATCAGGTTGATATGAAATGGAAAATTAAAATGATAATAATGTTACCCGCCTCTGCAATGAACCCAGCACAGAGACCCAAGCAACACAGGGATCCAACTTAGAGGAGTGATTTGGTAGCATATCTCCTCCCTAGAAGGTGTATTGGGGGTTTACCCCTCTCTTTTAATTAAGATTCAAAAGAATGCCTCATTAATTAGCCATTAAAGTAAGAGTCAAAAGTAGAGGGAACAAAAGGGCTTTATTCAATTAACATATGAGCTTCAAAAAATATCAAGGGAATGTTACAAAACCCCCTATCACTAACATTACAATCCCCACCCTAATGTGCAATTAACAATAATGTAACCTAAACAAGGCTACATTAATCCGCAACAATTCAAGAAAATACAACAAATGAATCCCATCCTAAATTCCACAAAATAAACATGCACAAAGTTTAATTTAAATCCTAACATAACATGGAGTATTTACAACATAGGCTTAAACACTCATCTCACCTCTGCCATCATAAGTATAGGGCCACTGCACCACCCTAAGGTTGTGCACCCTATGGAGGGGTACTGCTTTGTGGAGTACGGGGAGAGTGATTGCACTCACCCCCCCTCCCGGCCAGACCCCATCCCTCTCCTGACGATCACGACCGGCCCCGGATGCTCCAAAATCCTTGTTCATCCCCCACACATCGACGTCATTAAAGTCCAAACTGCCTAGTCACTTAAATCCATGAAAATGGGGTCTTTCAGACTAAATTCAGCCAACTTCAAATCGAGGTTGAACTAGAAAGCCATTAATATAAGCCTCAGGCCCCCTAGGGCGTCAGTGCTTGCAAAAGCGCTCGTCCTACTAACGCTACCTTCTGCTAATTTTATGGTGGGGATATTCAAACTTCCCCTTCTGCTGTACCTTTGCAGACAGCCATAGACATTGCCTGGGCTGATTAATGCCATACCGCCTTACTGTGCAGATAATGCTGGAAGCATTTTAGTTTAGAAATCCTCGTTGTTCCCCATTGGTTTCCATGACATTAACAGTTGAAATAATATAAAACTTCGAGTGACATGCAACACTGAGTTTCTCACAACATTTTTGTAATATTTTCAACATTTTCCTATGTAGATTTTGATATATTTAATATATTTTTTAATATATTAAATAAAGGGAACATGCACCACATTTGACATCTTAAATTTCCTCTTTCCAGCAAAGAATTAATGCCTCCATTATAGATTCAAGTGTAATTTTAGACGACATACATATGTTCAGTTCTATCTCTTTTCCCCATTTCACATGATCCTTGAAAAATTGCCCTAGTGATAAAATACATTACTGGATTCCACCCAAACGATTTTTTTGCCTATCACCAGATGCACATGCACAGCACACAGACTTACTTCTTTCGTAATTTCATAAACTTTACAAAATGTCGTTTGCTCTTTTTAAAATTGTCTTAAATTCATCTTTGATAATAGATTTCGATATAGACGACTACAATTCCACAAAAGGCAAGAAATCATACATTGTGGAATGGAAAACAGGAAAAAAACCAGGAGGATGGGAATTGTACAGTGTTTGCAATTCAAATTTCTGGTACAGTAAGTACTTTATATTATCGTTTATATACATCCATTTGCTGGTCAGTATTTGCATGGAAAATAACGAGCAGAATGTTTTTAAGTATTGTACTTGTTGTTCTCTAGTTATCTGCTAGCCAGTTTATGTTTTTAAAATAAAAGGTAGAATATGTTTTTGAGAAGTATATTGAATTCATTATTTTTTAGTCATTTACTGGCCAGTTTATGACTAGAAAATAACGAGTAGAATGTTCTTGGGTAGTATATTTTACAAATTATTTTCTGGGCATTTGCTGTCCAGTTTTTGCCTTTAAAAATAACGACATTGTAATGGATAGCCTCAAAACATATTTAATTTATGACGTCATTCCATAAAAAATTACATATTTTATAAACATTTAATCGAACAATTTAGGTGGTAAGATCTGGTAGTGTATCATAATAAATGTTTCATATTTTCAAAGAAATGTTCGCAGTGTAAACTAACATTTTAAATTTGTTTTTTAGATTTCACAATTCTGAAAATTTAAGTTACACCTAAAACATTTCTTGAAAAACAAAGGAAAATGCGGATGGGAGATCCCAATCAATCGCAAGGCCGCTACCCTGAATTTCATATTTTTGGGGTCATGATAATTGAGATGTGTGTCGCTCCACATTTCATAGAGGTTGACTAAAAATAACCAAAACTTTTGTTTGAACACTTTCAATTCATGAAAGACACCGAGCAATACAGATATTGGAAACATTCACCTTACCCGTGCCAGAGGTCCCAGATTACGAATTTTGGAATACCCTCAAGGTGCACCAAGTGCCGGAAAAAGGACAGGAAGCATGCTACTACTGTGTGCACATGAGCCTACCCAATTCTACCACCAAGAAGAATAAAGATGAAGCAGAAGAAAATCCAACCAGTCTCACCAACGGACTTCACCGAAGTGGACACAGCGGTGTTCCAGATAATGATAAAAAAAATCTAAAAAAAATTATCAGTAACAGGAAGACCGCCCAACGATGATGCTTAAACGAACAGCAGACCAGAAATCCATCCACCCTGCTAACATACAAAAAAACATGCATCACCGCAGTTGTTTCTCAGAATTCTGCATTTTCCCAGAGGTAACCTGCCACACCACCAGCAGCCAGCACCAGCCATCCGCAAGAAGTCTCCAGTCGCCCTGCGGTGACGTCCTTTTCCCTGGGGAAGTGTAACGATCACAGGAGCCAGCCGCCATGTAGTAAGGCTCAGGATAGGGTTAACGAACCGAAGCAGAAGTTAACCTACCAGCTGGGAATTCAGTTTGACATCATCCTGTCCCCAGCCACCAGAAGGCACCATACCCTTCTGAGTTCCAATTTCAAATGAAATATTTGTAACGATATCAGACCAAACGCTTGTTACTCTGAAATAATAAGTCGCCTTGTCAGTAACGCATTTTAAAACCGAAGCCTAGCGTACGCTTATCCATTTAAATCTATTGCCGTGGCCTTTGCCGCTTAACAAGGCTACTCCATTTTGACGGGACCTGATAACTTGGCCAATGCACACGCCGCATCTATTGGATCCCTAGGTGAGCCACGTTGACCACTATCCTATCTAACCTCACCGCGGTCCGTGAGGCCCAAGTTGCCCGCAGCATAGCGGTCCGTTGTCCCCAGATGAATGATGTTCACCAAGAGTTGCGTGGTGAATATGCATTACGAATGCGGAACTCAAACACAAGTTTTACGAATTAAGTACTTAGTGTATCATTGTTATAACTGTTGCTTTTAAAAAATCAAATTTTATTTAGGTACGAAATTGGCTGGAAAGACAACCAATTGATAAAATGATGGCCAATGTGAAAAGAAAAGTAAACCTACCACTTTAACACAAACCTAAATTGTTAGTATTTATATTTTGTGACATTTTATATGCACACTACTGGGCTAAGCACCTACAAGATCTATAATTGACTTACAACTTCTGTAAATTTCCAAAACAAATGTATTTATTAAATTTTCAGAAAGAGGATTGTAATGTCACCAAGTGAGGGCAAGTTACCCACTTTTTCACTACTACAAAACACGCTGCAAACAAAAGTCTTGAACCTGAAATGGGTCTTGAGATGGAGGTAGAAATTTTCCTGCTTTAGAAGGAAATTTTAAACTTAAAAAAGGAAAAAAATTCACTTTATGTTGAAGAGCTTCCTAACAGAAATTAAAAATTAATAATTTGGAAAACGAAATAGTGCATTTACAAGATAAAATAATAGCATTTTATAATAGCATTAAACTTGTTTCTTTTTTCTTATTTCAAATTTCAAATTTTATAACTTCCATAATTTCTGGAGTTGGCCAAAAATGTACTACAAGGTCCTTCGAATTTAGATGATGGATCTGAAAGCAGCCTTAAACTATCATCATTTATAAGTGTTACTTAAAAACTTCCTTAAGGTTTTACTGCATCGTGGTTCCAGCATAACAATTTATAAAAATACATGCAAATTGTGCAAATCTTATGGCATCTACATTAATCATATGCTGATGAATTTATTTGAAATAGAGGTTCTTCTAGCCAGTCAACTATGGAGGTGGACACAGCCAGTTGGATGCCAATGCTCCACCCAAACAACAATTGGACAGAGATGTAATCCATACATTGGAACATAAGTTATCTAGAATTTTTCATTTATTTCAAAATTTCAATTAGTACATTTTTGTACTATTATTATATTTAGAAGCCACCAAAATGCAATTTCCGGACATGAAACATGCTGAGTTTAAGGCTGCTGTTAATCGCTCCATACGTACCTTCAGGGTAAAGCCAAAAGGCTTCAAAATTGGTGGAAACAATTTACAGCATACAGACCACTCCTAAGGATGTACTGCATAAAAACAATGTCAAAGATCTATTTGATTTTGATGAGGAATCCAATGCATGAAAAATGAATAAAAATAAAATGAATTGCATTATTAATGTTGACTTATCAATTTATAATTCATATGCCGTATTCATTAATTACATATTTTCATAAGTGTTTTTTGTAATTTTTATTCATACAGTATTTATATTTGGTTTCAAACATAATAATAATAATAGTGTTACCAGCCCCTCTACCATCAAGGATTTTTAGGGATATAATTAATTAATGAAGTGTTATGGTAGCGAAAATACCATGCTACTTTTACAATATTTTCCGTTGATGACTGCAAGAAATCATGGAAAGCTATATACTGTATGTTACAAATTTGCCAAAGAGAAAAATAAGATCAAGGATGCGCCAAATGGGAGTGGGTTCTTTGAGTCCATGGGAATATTATGAGTCAATGGAGTTTCTTGAGCTGTTTGTAAAGCCACACATGTATGTAAATGTACTTACTATATATCAGCTCTTAAATTGCTTAAACAAAAATATAAGGAAATTTATTTCAGATATGAATGTAACCTGTATCAAAAAAGGAACAATGCCACAAATGACAGAAAATTATTACTTTTTGTATGTAAAATTGAAAAAAAATTACTAAAAACTTAACAAACCATTCCATTATATTCAGTGCCACAAAATAATTATCTACTGTATATCTTTAATCTTTACAGAAAGTGATAATGAACTTGAACATTCGTTAGTTGAGTCATTTGTTGTAGCCACTAACATGAAGCATAACAGTAGCAAACTCCAGAGATAAAGAAGGTATTAGTGAGAACTAGCATAACAATTTTTATAAGCCAATCAATTTACTACTTTACAGTTACATATTTTATAGATGAGTTTATTGAGTGGGGAATACCCACTCTCAAAAAAGCGGTACACAGTAACAAAAATCAATAAAAATCAATTACGTTTAAAATTTAAAAAATAAATACAAGCATAGGTATGCCAAAAGTTCCAGCTGTTAGCAGAAAGACATCAGTTATCCTATCACACCACCTCCAGATTGACATGGTTCCCTTCTGGCATTCTTAGGAGGGTTCTAAGTTCACCCTGGATTTAACCCATCAGAGATACCCAAAGAGTCCGAATAGTCCATCAAGACCACGTCCAGTACTTAAAACTTCCAATAGCCCTTAGACTATCGTTAAAGTATTCCCAGTTGGAAGGGCAGATGACCCCGAGAACCCAAAAGCAAGTAAACAATGCTCTAAGTCACGAACTCACCCTGGTACCAACGGTTATAAGGTCGCAATGTGGCATCGGAGAACCCTAACCCCAACACTTGCATAGTAGAAAAATCGCATAAACAGGTACCAAAGTAGACTCAGCTCTAATAATTCACCAACATGGCCATCATCATTCCAAAGGTTTCCGACCATCTTTGGACTTAAAGCGGGTCAAACTCCAGGCAGTGTTAACATAGACAGTGATTACATGGTTAGGCCATGTCCACTTACAACCCGCTGTAAGACTCGGCTGGCTAAAAAATATTTTCAAAAGAAAAGTTGCCATCCACACCCTCCCCCCCAAAAATCTCCTGTGGCTCTCAGTCAGTCAACCTACCGCCTGGGAGACAGTAGCAGCCGAAAATTACTGCCACCCCGGGTGGCCGTGGAGAGAGAACTTCAAGCATAGCATAACATTGGTACCAACCATGTTAATACTGATATCTACAAACCTACACTCATGCATGAGTCCTCAACAGGTCCCAAGCTCGAGTGTCAGCAACCACTTGTCGCAGAAAAAAGTACTTTTAAATGTTATAGTTTATCGGAGCTCGTTTAGCAACTAGGGTGATTCCCCAAACTGGAGACCCTTCATTCGCTAGCGTCATACCGCTGCCAGAAGCTCCTCACCAGGTTCCAAAGGCAGCGGCCAGAAAACACAAGGCGGAGCTCCAAACCTCCGGTTTCAAATAACTAGACATCTGCACTTTACATCTCACTTCTCCACCACCTATCCACATGTATTTTGCATTTTTTGGCCTTGCTCTCTGTCTCCATTCAGGAAGGTCAAACAGCCCACTACTAAGTGTTTAACAAGTATAGAGACTTCAAGAAGGGATCAACCTTCCTCCACTGGTTGTGAAACAGCCAGCTTTTCCCTGTTCAAAAAAGCTATAATTTCTCACTTGCTCGAAAGGAGTATAATCTTTTGCCCAAGAGTCCAACCATCATGAGTCGAGCCATTATATGCCGCATACAGCTGGTCCTTAATAGTGGTCACCACCAGCACCAGGATATCCGATACCACTGCCCTGTTCAAGCATGCTGTGCCTTCCTAACCCCTACCCTTAAAGCTTATCCTATTGATTGGTCTATATCATTGTCTCTGAGCAATCCTCTCAACAGTTCCATAACTGACTTAACGTAGGAGCATTTTGTTAACATATGCTGTTCTGCCTCAAGCGCTCTGCCTGAAGGGGCACACCAAGTCATTTCTTTGTCTTATTTTAAACAAAAAAAATTGTAACCCCTGCTGATCTACGAAGACTCCACGCTTTCTCTGGGACACTTGAGTGTCAGGATATCATCCTCCAGAATCAAAGTTTTCAAACCCAGAGTTTGTCTATCCCTGCGGGTGGGTCCAGAATTCTCCTACTCGTCCCAAGGTTATTCTATCTGGCACGACCATCTCTGCCATCATTTGGGTGTTCTACATAAAATTTATACCTTTGCCAGGCAGAACCACCTCTGTTTCGTTAAGTCTTAGAGATAGCCTTACAAGTCCGGGGTCTCCGATCTCCAGGCTGCATGGTCCCCCGTGATCACATTGAATACTTGAGATGTAGAAATTTGACATTCCCTAAGTTGTCAAAGTTGGCCCTATGTCCGCTTTACACATGCTCTAACTAGTACTTACCATAGAATTTCCCGGCTCCTTATTTTAAACTTAAAACCTTTAACCCATGCATAGAGCCTTCGGCAGCCCCGTATTGTCGTCGGTAACCTTGCCTCTTGGACTCTAGACACACTTTGGAAGAAGGGGTTAATATGTGTCCTCTGTGTCCAAAGTATGTATAGAAGCAATCCATGTATACAGTGTCTTTAGCTATCATGGATTATAAAACTTCCCCAATTTGGGCTGCTTTCCTCCAAATTATTAAGTTCAATAGACCTAAACTGACATTCTTTTAGGTGTGTGAATGAAGACATTTGCTGGCCACCTCTTATGATTATTGGTCTAAGTCCTGCATAAAACCTCTACCCTATAAACCCTGAAATCAGTCGAGCCCTCTCGAATATAATAAGTACCCCTGGTAATTCTTCCATTCAAGGAATTTTTGTCATCAAGATGCACCAATTTTTAAGTTCATCCTCCCAATTGCCCAAGTAAACCCCAAAAAACCTGCTCCCTCTTGAGGTAGCTACTGTATATTTAACCTCCTACGCTCCTTGAAATCCCGTTCTGACAATAGAAAAATTTCAGTTTTTTCTTTATTAATTATTGCTCCCGATAATAGAGAACATTTTTGGTAAACTTCATAGAACTTTTCAGGGTGTTCTATTTTAAGGATAAAAAGGGAAAGGTCGTCTGCATATCCCATGGACACACTCCTACACTTTCTATTCCCACATTCCAAGCCATATTCTGATAATTCGCTGTTAATTTTCCTAATTAAAAGTATAGGAGTGGTGAAAGACTAACCCTGGTGAATCTCGCCCTCTATTCTTACCTCCCCTGACCTAAGGTTTCCACTTTCAATTGTACAGACGCTCTCAGAGATTAGCATTTTCAGCCACCTTATAAAATCGACAGGGAATCCTAGGTCCGACAATAGCTTGAACGTAGACTGAAGTGAAACATCAAACTCCTTCTTTTGGTCCACAGAGACAACATAGCCTCTAGTTTTACTTTAATTTTGATTAACCTCCCTGATAATCGTAATGTATGTGCCTATTGACCTGTTCGGTAAAGAACATGTCTGATTTGTCAAAATTATGTCTGGCAGCACAGTCTGGAAACTGCATGTTAAGATTCGAGTCAGAATTTTATAGTCAGTATTTAGCAGTGAAATAGGTCCCCAGTCATCCATTGTCTTTGGTTCATCCTTTTTGGGGATCAAAACTGTCTGTGATTCCTTGAGGGAAGCAGGGCATCTCCCTAGTATGAAATAGTCACTATAAATTTTACATTGGATTGGGATTATTTTACCCTTACAATGACTTTAAAACCCATCGCTCAGGCCATCAGGTTCAGATGAAGATGATCCCTTTGCCTTTTCTATGGCATTAAAAAATCTCCTCAGGATTGATCAGTTCCCCAATATTTTTGTGAACCTCTTCTACCATAGGAATATCTGCTATAAACTCAAGCAAGGACATATCAACCCCCTTCTACTAAAGAGGTTTTGGTAGAACTGCATTACATCCTGTTCTATGTCAGTTTTAGCCACAATTGTTATACAGGGTGTTTTTGAACTCATGGTACACACTCAAACTGGTGTTAGAGTGAACCAAGGTAAACATATTTCACCATTGAACCTAGGGTCCAAATGTCACTATTAAAAAGTTGCAAGGCCAAATGTGTAGCTGGTACATGGAACATTTAATGGGTTACTTGAGTTGTGGCATCAAAATGGAAGCATACACAAATCAAGAACTGGCTGATATGCATTTTATGCCTGGATTTCTTCCTATGGAGACAAATGAAGAACGTATAGTGTATGAGACTCCAGTGGACACACAAGACGATCTTGTGGCCAGAATTGCGGTTGCTGCGGGCAATGTAAATGACATGCCGGGCATCTTTGAAAAAGTGCGCCAATCAATGCGTCGCCGATGTGAGGCTTGCATCAATTGTAATGGTAGAACGTTTGAGCATTTACTGTAAACCACACAGTTAACAATTTCCGTAAATTGTACAGGAAAAGTCCTGTAAATATTGAAGGAATTTATCCGTAAAACAAGAATAGGACCATTTTCCATACATTTTACGGAAAAATGCTTGCCATTTTATGGCAATTTACCCGTAATATAAAAACACGGCAATTTTCCGTAAATA
>JAQGAO010001549.1:0-23822 GCA_034697705.1 Ommatoiulus sabulosus | reverse complement strand
ATAAGTCACTGATTTCTCTGCAATTTTCATTTCTTTGTTCCGTTCATTTTCCGCAGAGCTTTGCTCGCTTTCAATTTGCTTGCTCATCACCCCAGAAGGGATCAGACTGAACTCATACAAGGTTGAGGCTCTATTAAACTTACCATACCCAAAGAATACGCTACAGGTCAAATCATTTGTATCCTCATGTAGATGGTTTTCAAAATTCATTTCGAATCTTGTTCAGATTGCAGCACCATTGTATGCATTGTTTAAGAAAGATGCGACTTTCAACTTTAATCCAGAGTATCAGTTCGCTTTCAATGTCTTGAAAGACAATTTGTGCCAAGCTCCTGTGCTCAAACAACCTGACTTCACAAAAAGTTTCCGCCTTTTCACCGATGCAAGCAACCTAGCCATGGGGGCGTTACTGTAAAGGGAGACGAAAAACCCTATAGTGTGATTGAATATGCTTCAAAATTATTTACGGCTCCTCAAATCAACTATTCAACCACAGAGAAAGAAGCACTTGCCGTGATATGGGCAATAGGTAAATTCCGCGGTTACATCGATGGGATGCTTTTTGTGGTACATTCTGACCACAGGCCTCTAAGGTGGCTCCTTACTTTGAATCAACCTCAGGGTCGCTTGTCAAGATGGGCCCTATCTGTCCAGAATTATGTTTTCGACATACAATACATTCCTGGAAAATTGAATGTCGTAGCTGATGTACTCTCAAGATCACTTAACACGGAACCAGAACCCGTGGTTGCCATTCACCAATTCCTTACAGATGAACAACCAATAACAACATTGGAGTTCCGAACAGCACAACTCAATGACCCTCAATGCGCTCACATGATGGAGTCATTGGAGTCCTCAGCCGATTATGATGCAGCCGAGGCACGCACCTTTTTAAGTAAAGGATACATCGTGCTGGATGGTATACTCTACCGGTACTTACCTGATGGTCTAAATGAAGGTCCATGTTTCGTAATTTCAGATACCTTGCAATTGAGAATCATTAAGTGGAATCATTTCACAATAGAATCAGGACACCCAGGAATTAATGGAACCCATGCTCGCATAATCCAGAAGTACTTCTGGAACAATATGCGAAAATCCATAACCAAATATATTAAGGCTTGCACTGATTGTGCTAGATACAAACCAGAAAACACTGGACATATAGCCCAATACACCAGTCCCCCAATCACTGGGAGATTTCATGACATTAGTATAGACATAGTAAGACCTATGACCGTCTCACCAGGTGGGTCCACATGCATTCTATCCATTATGGACAACACCTCAGGACTACTGGAACTGTTTCCCTTATCAGATACCAGGGCCGAAACAATATCCAAAATCATCATTAATGAAATCTGCTTACGTTATGGCACGCCCAAAACGGTGCGCTGCGACAACAGTCCGCAGTTTTCAGCTTCCATTATGCAGCCAACTGCTGACATAATAAGCTTTAGATTGGTTAAAATTGCGCTATACCACCCACGGGCCAACCCTGTGGAGCGCAAACACCGAGACATCATGGCCAGACTGGCCATAGCAGTAGCAGAAGATCATGCCTCGTGGGAAGAATTTATCCCAGCTATCAGATGGGCCTGTAACAGCCACATCTCAGTCCTCAGGACATAGTCCTAATGTGTTAACATTCGCTCACATACCACGAGCACCTCAGGAAAACCTACTGACCTTCCATAAAATGAGTTTGGACCAAGATTATCTAACTACCAGTCTAACAGAATTCCTTGAAAATGTGTCTGCAATCCTACTGGAAGCAGTAGGCAATCTGGAAGAGAAACAGGATATCCGAAGATTGGAGCACAATGCCTATTCCAATTGTCCAAGTTTTTCACTTGGAGATAAGGTCCTTATTACCACTAACCCTATAAGTTCCAAACACAAGAACTATTCGGCCAAGTTGGCACCTAAGAAGGATGGTCCTTTTTATGTGCATAGAATAGTGTCCCCCAACAGCTATGAGTTGTGGGATAAAACCAGGAATATGTCAATAGGCACCTACAATGCTAAAGACATATTCACCTTTCCTACAGGAGATGACACCAATCTAGGTTTGGATCACCCAGTAATACACAAAAATTCTAGAGGAAGGCATAAACTCATTACAAAACCCTGGGATTAATGGGAAAAAGAATAATGATAAAACCTGTAAACAATCAAATTCACAACCATTGTCTATTGTCAACCATTTAGTGAGGAAAAACTGCATTCTGACAGCCAAGCCAGCAGTGTGACGTCATCTGATGGTGACGGTGCGAAGGGTGGTTCGCAAAATCCAGTCCAAGATGTTAGGCCTAAGGTAAACATCAACAACTCTGTAATGAACACAAAGAAAACATTCCAGTCAGCCAGGTCAGACATGAGTTCAATACATTTAGACATTTTGTTCTCAAGTTCGAATTCTGATTCTGAAAATCCAATTATTACTCTAAACAGTAAAGGGAGACAAATCCGCCGCCCTGCCAGATTTTGCACTGCTATAACCTCAGATATGCGTTCAGAGATTATACAGTGCCTCACTAGGCATTCTCCTAGAGAATTTTGCAGTTTTGTAAAATTTTGCATACCCTATCTCACACAACATGGGATTATCAATAAAGTTCCTTCGATTACCATGGCCTGAAAACTGGCCTTAAAACATTTTATTGAAATTGATCGTTTAGATAGGTCTGGTTTTAGCCAAAAACACAATTTTCAAACAGCCACATGGAAAGCTGCTAATGAAGCTCAACTTTTTCAGAGGTACAACCTTACTCGTTTATTTCTTCCAACCATAAATAAATTATTAAAAACCCCTATGTTCCAAAATGGTGGAAAGGAAAATAACCGCCATATCTTATCTAAATATCTAGGGTGGGTGGAGATCGAAAATAAGTGACATCAGGTCATTGGGAGGACAGTCCAGCCAATTCTAAGACAGTTGACATCGAGTTTCCACCCCTGCCCAGAAGCAATAAACTTGTGTTGGCTCAGGCCACTGGCCGAATTTGTTCCACCCTTTACCTAAGGTGTCCACCCCCGTTTTTGCTGACCAACAAGCTAAGAACAAAGACACTGCCTTGTAATCATGTCATTTGCTTCCATTTTGTGAGCAACCAGAGATCAACTAAAAGATTGCAAAAGTATTTGGGATATAAGGTACTGCACGTTTTTAAAATTCATTTTCGAACATTTAGTTCTTTTTCTGTCATGACTAATGCTCTAACAAGCTTTGATTGAAATTGAACAAATTCAATAACAAGCTTGTAATTAAAGTCAATTATAACCCGTTTAGCAACATGCGTCCTATGACTTCCATCCCAACTGCGTCAGTAACAGGGACCCCAGGAACGGACCAAATGATTAGGCCACCTAACACTGACACCCTAGAAAATTGTGCGCTTATGTATCAGGCCTTACCTGATAGAAATGAATTGCAAAATTATCCCATGGGTAATCCAATTGCTCATCAGTTTCGGCCATTGTATTCCACTACAAACAACACGGATCCCTGGTTTGGGGCCAATTTCCACGACAGTGGCTTCCAAAATCCGACGGAGTATGCGATCCTCACAGCGAAAATATCGGCGATGTATCTGATGCAAGATTTCGGCCATGTTTCACGTGCCCGCACTTCCTATGTTCCCGTTATTCGCACCTTATTTCCCTCCGCCTGGATTTTCCTTCCACGCCCGCAATCCAACCGACGGCCTTTAAAATCAAGCACTTTTCCAACCGCAACAGCAACCGCGTGCGAATCCACTACAACACGTGCCTTACGAGCAGCCTGCACCAACCTACGGTGGCTCTGAGTCCCGCAGCATCCACAATGTGGTCACGCAAAATTTTGGCACAGGTACGGTGGCCCCCGTGGACGCGCGCTTTCCACATCCGCCGCCGCAAGCAGCGGGCGCCATCTTGCCACCACATGGTATCATGGAGGATGGACGCGCAGTCGCAGACGCACCTTTATCGCATCAATTTGGACTACCAATTCAGCAAAATCTTCATAGGAGTGACGCAGCCGCAATCGCGCGCCCATCCCCGGCCGATTAAGCAATGCTCACGGCCCCGAACGTGGGGGATATAGCCCCCGATCGTGCATCACTTACGCCGGCCACGCGTCCCATTGTTCTGCCTGTCAGAACACATTGTGACCGTGCGACTGGTAGGTGCCAGGCGTTTTCGGGTGCGTACTTCTCCGCCTCGGAGACACGCACGCCAGGCGAGTCGGCGGAATCGTCGTCCGACCGCCCCGCTCCGATCACCTCGCCGGTAACGCCCATTTTAAATCGATCGGACGTCGATTCCGTTGACTTGTCAGGCGGTGTCTGAGCGAGTGATGAATATTATACGTCAGCTTCATCCCTCTGCACCTACCTTTAACTGTCCGTATGACGTCCACAGTTGGCTGTCCGTGGCATCCAGTCCAATGATCCAGCTTTCCCAGGTCCATGGAGATGCCTACCTTTGATGACATCCCTTTGGAGGACCTCGAAAGAAACCTGGAATTGGATAACATTGCATTTGATCAGTCGCTTTTTGACATGCGCAGCATGTCCGAGTAGTATTGTGCATGTTTTAGGTGAGCATGTTTTCTTTTCTGGTTTTCATTCAGTATCACCAATTATAACGGGCCTCTATTGAGCCCCCATTGCTCATCTTTTAGTTCCTTTAGATAGATGCCTTATTTAGCCGCATCCCAATCATTATATTTTATTTCTTATGCGTTATTTGCGACTCTGTAGCTCGCCCATTACCCAAATTTTATTCCGTCACCATGTTGGAAATACTCTCCTCTTTTGAGTTCCCTTATTTGGGGGAGTTTTGTGAGATACCTTCATCGTTATCGTTTTTACCTTTTATTATGTTTGGGTAGGTTGTCCTTTTAGTGGGATTTACCTATGTGCATTATGCCAGTTGCATGCACCGTATTATTTCACATATTTAACATGTTACATGTGAAACAATACATGTTTCACATGTATTATTCCGCAGTTGTTGCACCCAAAACATTGGGCGTAGCAACTGCGGTGTAGCATGGACGCCATGTTTGTTTTCACCCCAGAGCATCTCTCATTGGTGGGGAGTATGCCCTGGGGGAGTTTACCAAAGAGCCCTATTTAAACCCAAACATTTTACTTTAAAAGAGTTATTGTGCCACTCTGTAAACCAACCGGTACACTACCTCATTTTATGCTGTTGCCAAAGAATTCCTATCAGTATAAAAATATTTGAACTACTACTTCCACGAGGATACTATTTTGCATAGTATTGGGAAGCTGTTTTCCAGTAAATCCCCTCTCAACTTCAACAATAACAACTAAAGTTTCATCGACGCGACGTTTGAATGAAATTCTACGCCACATATACTGTATATGAATGAGAAGATATTGCAATTCCTTTATCGGGAAATCCTGCGTAATCACGTACCTTTTCATATAGTCTAAAGAATGCTTGAAAACGCGAAAATTCATTCGCCATAAACCGAAAATTTGTTATAGTCCAATTCGGAATTCATCTTAATTACACGAAGAATTATACTAAGATACTCAAGTATGGGGATCTGAAAAAATTATCAGAAATTCGTAATGAAGTGAGTTCTTCGTAATGATGTCCCACTGTATTAACAACTGGTATAAGGTATCGAAAATATAGGTTACAATCAATGTATGCCCCACCTTGCAGATCAGCTAGTTTTTACCAATAACATTCTTAATACACAGCCACTTGAACATCGCATTTGGCCGTATAATAGAATCCAGCAAATGTTTCAACAAAACATCGAGAAATCCTCGCTTCAAAGCAATAACCATTTGCCCAATCCGTTAGCTTCGAGCATGTGAATTTGTTGATATCCAGTCAGTTTTTAGGTGGAATCACTCCGAAATCCACATTCTTGGCATAGTAGTCAGTGGCCTTAGCACAGTCCACATTTTCAGCATTATCACAGATGAGAAATTCCTGGAATACAAAAGCGCGAGCCGTTAACCCGAGAATGCTAATAGAACATTTGTAATTATTTTGTGATGCATGTACTTTTAAAAAACTGACCTGGTTGAATACTGTTTGGTTACCACAGAAGAATGGGTAGTGGAGAGTCCGAACAATTGTCCCATCAGCAGTCGCGAGAGGGGCGCAGATGTGGAACACTAAAATAATATTCCTGCAATATTAAATACAATAAGGCTTGGTTGATCGATTTATTTGGGATTGTTATAAATTGTAATGTTAGTACCGGAACAGTCATTTCCCTGGTCGGCGTAATAGCCATAGACTCGACCTTCGCAGGAAAATCCAGGCTTATATCCTCCAGTGATAATGAGTTGAGCCCCATCTGGGAGATCAAAACTGGGTAAAAACTGCGTCTGGTAATGAAACGAAAGACTTCTGATAGTAATAACAGCGATGGAAAAATTGTACCATGACAGTCAACTATAAGGACTTCCAGTTGTCAATGACCCGCACTAACGCTGAACGAGAAAGACAGGTTTTCTATTAAACTTGTCGCACAGAACGAAATGGGATACTTTTTCCAGGTCGCATTTTGACGACGAATACTAACTCAACGGTCTATTATATGGGGCTTTCATGGCATCTGTTGTGAAGCAACACATATATGATGACGAGCCACTTTTTAGGATTATATTCTTGATAAATTGACCACCTTTTCAATCATATTGCGCGTGCATTAATCTTGGCTCGAATTCTGATGTATACATTCCATTAATTTGCGCCGAATCAATAATTGTTGGACCACGATGATAATAGGATTTGCTTGCTTCACTATAATCCAGCTGCTATAATCTCTATTGGCCATTCACGTGTTGAAATTGATTACAGTATTGCAATTGAATCCATACGTGAACGAAGGTTTTAAATGGAGTACGCCGATTTCAAAATGAACTGAAAGCAAATTGGATAAATTTTATATTGGTAAACTAGTGAGTTATTTAATTCCCTCAGAAAATCTCGATTTTTTACTTGAAATAAAGTTCTATATAATAGCAAATGCGTGCTACTGCTACTTTGGAAGGGCTGGATCCGGCTTTAATGGTTTTGGACATTTGATAGAGCGAATTGTGGAGTATTATTATATCTGAATAATTCAATATACCGAGGCTTGACAAGTATACATCATCGATCTATATCAAATAATGTCTCAGATACGAATTTTTTTCGTAGGCGAAGATAAATTCGTCAGCGTTGCCATGTTATTTGTGGTTCTCAAACATGACCAAAGGCGCTCGCACTTGACTTATATTGACACAAGGGGGCTCGTAGATTTGCAATGCGTGCTCAACTACGATGGCTGATTTATTTATAAAAATACGCTATTAGGTCAGATAGTGATAAATGTTTCAAACTTACATGGGCAATTGAAATGATGATAAAACCTGAAAATACGACAAGCGTTCATATGCTTAGTATTTATATATTTGATTGATTTTCCATCAGTATTTTTAAATGAAAATTTTCAATTTTTTGGTCGTGGTTCTATCTTCTATCTTTTACCAAAATGAATTAGGAATGTGTTGAAACCATACATGCGGTGGAATTAAATTCGGGAATCGAAATCATTATATACTGATTTTGTAAAATTAAGTGCTTTGCGTTAAACAATTTGTTTAAATAAACGACAAGATGTAATAATTTACGTTAGGGAAATAAATTATTCGACTTTCAGTATTATGCATATCATGAGAAACGTACTGAACTGTTGTAAATATAAAGTTTACGTAGTAGGGGATAACTCTGAATTTCCTTAATAAAACCAGTTTTAATCGCTGTATAACGTTAATGATGAGCAAATAAAATCTTAAACGATAGAAACGTGCGAAATTTCGAACTGAAGAGACTAGCCAGCTTGGTTCAACATCGTCTCATTGTTTGCCAATTTTTTTTACTGATGGTAACCTATAAAAGAACACTAATTGACCTACTTACCTAAAATAAGCGTTTTCATATCGGCGATGGAAAGTTTGAAAACTGTTCAAGCGAAGCTGTAGACAAGAACGTGCTGAACCTGTTGCGTTGGTTAACTGCTGCATGATAATTTGGTCTTACTACTTTATAGAAACAGGTAGAAGGAAAAGTTTACTATCACGTGATAAGCTGTGCCATATTTTTTAGGAGCGTCGCGTTGTAGCGCATCTTCAAGTAAAGCACAGCCTGGTTTTTCTTGTTTCTTGCGTGATTTCCCCCTCAATCAAGGTAAACACGATTTCAACTTTGACACCAGTGTATATTTAAAGGAAATTTGCAAAATGTATCTTTGTCTAAATGTCATCCTGGAAGCGCTCGTAAATGTGCGTGAATAAAAAAAAGCCCTGTGTACTTTTATGAATTTAGTATTTTGAATTTCATATGATTAAGTAGTACAAAAATCTTAGAATGCGTCTATATTGATTTTATTATTGTCACGATGACTAGTACGCTTGTACGTATTATTTCTGAAATCAAACGAGTGCTATTGATCATCAGGGGGCGGATTAACCGGTGCCCTGATTATACGCAAAAACGCTATTTTTAACTTTGCAATCTTTTGTTTTTCTTATTGAAAAGAAATACATGTACTTTGTTTAAATACTGTAACTTATTAAAAATGTTTATTTTCTTAATTTTATTTGCTTTTCTTGTTCAAAAAAATAAATAATTGATTTAAATCATGCAAAGTATCAAATATATGTTTATAATTTTCTTAGTTTGCAACAATTTTTGAATTTTCTTCATTATTTTGGATTCCCTAAACTATCCATGTCTATAAGTGAACATGCATAAGTACATGCGACATCTTTGACAATAAAAATTCGACAAAGAAATGACTTACTTGGATCCATTTATTAATTCATTGGTCAGCCTAGACTCCTTTAATCAAGTTTTTCTAGCCGGAATGAACAACACATTAAAAATCCCTGTATAATATGTAACGTTGCTAAGAAATCCTCTTAGATGACAAAAACTCTTAAAGACAAAATTCCATCGAATGATCGGTATTAAATCGGTTTATTTCAATTAGCTTTTATTATAATATTTTCGTTTTTACAAATATTTGCATTTATTTTTTTGTAATTAGCGAAGCATGGCGTCATGCAAAAGCCCAACCCAGAACAAATCAGGAGTAGAATTTCGAGATATAGCTTACATTCCGTTATGCTATGCTACGCACATCAACTGTACATAAAATTACAATACTTGTACTTGCTCCCAAACTCCCAAAGAAATGCAGATTGTGTATGGACGAATATTTATCATGACTAAATGAAAATGTTGCCAATGTATACATTTGCCAAACGAAGTTATCTCGTCACAATGTTGACGGACATGAGAATCGAGTTATTTGACAACGCGGTTGTTTGGTCATGATTTACTCATCCATTGGCAGTCCAATTGTTGTGATAAAACACCATTAAGAAAATGAAGACGTTGTAAATTCCCGTTTTGTCGATTCGCGAGTGCTTTTGCGACGATAAATAATTTAAAATAGCCACGATTGCCAGTAGCCATTGCAAGCATGTTATTAGTAAAGTCATCATCGCTATGGACATGACATTATTAGTATTAAATAATACTGCATCAATTGAATATATTTTTTTAAAACTTTTTCGCATTAAATTTCTTTGAGTAAAATCGTTGCACCTTGTAAAATTATTTTGTGGATTTTATTAAATCGAGGTTATGTAGCCATAGTACACGAGATTGGCCAATTCCTTTAAAATTTGTTAAAATTTGGCTTGCCAAATGAACAATATCGACGCAAAATACTTCTTCCAGACAGACTTCAATAAGAATATTGCATTTATTTACATCTGAGACACTTTCGTAATGGTGCTAACAGGTTGCAATGCATTGTACGACGTAAATGATAACCCTTGAGCTGAAATCCCAATGTGCAAATAACATGTTGGTCTATTTTGCAAAGAGAATAAAACCACAGCCATCTAAGACAGATTCTATGTAGATTGAAAGGGACGCTCATTGATAATAGAAATTGATATCTATGTACATTCCATTATGTATTGTAGAAAAATCGATCACACTATAAAATTCACAGTTCTCTAGGTGTTCAGTGACTGTTTCCAATGACGTTTCCGTTGTTCTGTCTGAAATGACACCGAGATGTGGCTTTTCTGGCGCGTTGGCACGCAGGTGCGCAAGAGTTCCTGTCATTGAAAATTCATTAGAAATCAGAGATCACCGAATGGAAGTCGTTATGGAGATTCGGAGTTAGAACTAAGCCGCTGCCGGGGCTTCCTCGCCAGCTGGTGCTCCAGCATCTGGTGCCGGTGCTCCAGCAGCTGGTGCTGGTGCAGCGGGCGCTGGTGCAGAAGCTGCTGGTGCTGGTCTTGCGGCTGGGCCTGCTGCTGGTCTTGGGGCTGGGGCTGGTGCAGCTGGGCCTGGTGCAGCTGGGGCTGGTGGAGGAGCAGCACGTCCCTGAGATCCTTCAGGGATTTTTCCGAATTCCTGATTGACCGTATAATAGGTTTCGGCCTGAGAGCAGTCCACGTTGGCTTCGAAGTCGCAGACTAAAGCTTCCTGAATGTTCAAAGAAAGTCGGATTAGGAAAGTTTCATAATTTTATAGAACCCATCTATGGCTATTTTCATAAAATTATGTTGAGATTAATAAACTTTCTTACCTGGTTGAATTTGGTGCCATTGTTACAGAAGAAGCTGAAGATAAGGGCTGGTTGAGTGGCTTGTCCTTGTTCATCGAGAACTGGAACGCATACGTGGAAGATTCGGCTGTTTGGGAGAAGATTAAATACATGGTTTTATAAGAGTTTGACTTATTTTAATGTATATTACAAGAAATTTTAGAAATTGGGGTTGTTTTTTAGACTTGGTATACAGTGATTGGCCTAATAACCTGACAATGAAATCTGATTCTGAATGAAACAATCTTTAGTATGCAGTATGACCGGTGATTTTGTCATCGAATAGTATTTGTCATTAACACTGCACTGCACATTATGTAAGAGCAAGCATCTAATATACTGTACTGTATATTTAAACATATTCAAAGATTGTTGTTTCCTGAAAGGATGTCATTTCTTCGTTGCACAGCATAATGTTGCGCATAAGCTTCTTACCTTACTTAAAGTAATTAATGATTTCTCGTTCCAGAGCATTATACTCTTAAATACGTAAGCTTAAAGACAATGTGCGTTTTCTTGCTGATTTGGGCTATGCCATCTGCCACAGTAGAGCAAAATTGCTTTTCCAAATTCGCAACCAAACCTTTGTGAACATCTTTAGGGATGAACAGCAAGCGGATTACACTGCATTAGGTGGCAGCAGACGACGATTCACGTAAGACACAATCAGCTTAAATCGAGAAGATTATTCAAACACTTGTGAGTGCGTGTTTTTCACTGATGTAGGCTTAACGCTTGAATTGTTATAAAACTAGCAATTAGATCAGCGAGAGGATGTAAGACACCGAAAAATTGAACAAGCAGTTATAATTCACGTTATTAGGTAAACTTAAGCCAGAACTCTGGCTGGTTCGGGGATTATGCTAAAGATGTGTGAATCGTGGCTCATTTACTCCAGTTTGAGACAACTGCTCCTGAACAATGTGATCTGAACTCGATCCGCATTCGCTTTTTAGCAATTGCTATCTGGAACGTCTGATTCTTTTTGTCCACTTTCATCCAATCATGATGGCATGATGTGAGAATCAAAGAATCCAAATATACTATCTGACTGACAAACGTACCAATCATTATTGGTATCGGCGTAGTAGCCGTAGATTTTGCCATCGCATGTGAATCCACTGTTGATTTGGCCAATCACGAGTCCTGCTCCATCAGGAAGAGTAAACACTGATGGACCAGCTGGAGGTGCTGCTGCTGGTGGGGCAACTCTTCCGGCTGGTTGTGATCGAGCTGCTAGTGCAGGAGCCGCAGGGGCAGGTTGCGCTGGTCCTGCTGCTGGTGGAGCTGATCCTGCTGGTGCTACAGGGGCTGCTGGTTCAGGTGCATCTGCGGGTGGTGCGGCATCTCCCGCTGGAGGGGCGGCATCTGCACCTCCTGCTGGAGCTTGTCGGCGAACCTTAAAGAATTTATGAACACATTTGGTTAATTCATGAAAAACTAAAACTTTGTGTGTTTTCTCTAATCAAGCTTTATCAAAGGCTAAATAAGCACTAAATATTAGCGGTTAAAGTATTCGCTGGCAATGTCCCTGTCGTTTACTATGCATTATACAAAAGAATGGTAACATCAGAATATTCTCTTTAAAACTCCTAAAATCATTTTTGGTGTGCGATGAAGATTTGCGTCAAGTATAACTCAAATAGTCTTACTGTGTAGCATTTTATGTTTTCTTTATGAGGTTTGATACATCAGAAGACGGTGCAGTAAGCCAGTCAGAATACTAAGCAAGATTTCAGTCTTGCTGCTTTTAGCTTTGCAATGCCATATATCAACATATGTAACATTTATCTGTCTGGACAGCAGTGCCATCTGAGTTTCGTGCGAAACCTACGCTATACAAATATTGATTTCCTCGAATGTTTTGTAAGAAAAGTTGAAGCAGTGGTATTTTTAGAAATATAAACCTATGGCCTTAAACCATAATTAAAAACTACAGTAAAATATTGCAAACACATAATGGATTGTGCAAAAGTTAATGTTAAGTTTAGGTTGCTTACCATATTTTATACCCAAGTGCTACTTATTAGCGTTGCATTAAGAACATTTTGTTTTTGTTGCTTGTGAAAATGAACAGAAAACGATAACGCTTATGTTTAATGTTTATAGGCAAATGGGAAGTTTTTGCTTTATTTAGGTAAATGGGCCTTGCTTGATTATCTACGAAGTGCCTACCAAAAAACGCAATTCTCAATGTACATTTGCTACAAATGCAAAATTTACGGATTTAACATTCTTCTTGTGAAACGAGCAACGAGTCATGCGAGACTATTTGCATTAGATAAAATTAAAATGTTGAAGCTGGTATCTGTTTGCACGAGGATCAAAAGTGTAATGCAAAAGATTGTATACAGAAACTAAAAGCAGTCTATGTCTGCTTTGAATTGCACTTACCAGATGAGGACTCGCGAATGTGGATGAAATAACTGCCACCAAGAAAAGGACTAGAAAAAAGAATGAAAATCAATTACTGACAAGAGCAATTTATTAGGTGAATGCAATTTGGTAGTGGTATGGTGCTCTTTCATGCCATGGTTCCATAGTTCTTAGAGACTGGCGCATTTCTCTAAGATTACACGCCCAGTCAGGAAACATTAGGAAAATTCATTCTTAGAGTAATGTAAAGTATAAAGCCATTCATTGCGAAGCACTGTCCAAATTAAAAAAGATTGGGCACGTAATAAAAATGTGCGTTAAGTTTAATCTCGTTCGCTCGACTGGAATATGTCAAAATTATGTCTGCAATTGTTGAAAGCGTTCTTTTCAACGCAATTATAAAATTCATGACCTATGATTGTCACTTTGCTTCTACCACTACAGAATAATGCGATGACAAGATTTGTCCTTTGATTACTTTTAAAATGTCGAGATGCATTTGTAAACTGTTTGGAAGCAGCGACATACTGTATGGCAAGAAGAGGCAGACATGTATCGTGAAGAAGACTATGTTGGAGATTACCAGTTTGAAATTACATTTTCGTACTTTTGCATAATTCATGCACACTTAAGCTCGAGGTTATATATACACCATCGTGGCTACTTTTAAAATTCTAATACGTGTTTTAGATTCGCGGGAGCGTTTGTTTAAGTTCTCTTAACGGGCGGATGTGTATATACTCTCCAATCCTTTTTCATATTCCAAAAAAGCTTTCCAGGCATACGGAAGCACATAAAAATGAAATCATTTTGAGACAACAAGTATAGATGGAATGTGTCCCTTAAATTGGTGCTAAAGTGATTCCTTTGTATTTGGTTACAATCGGCTCTTCTGTCTCTCGTGCACGTTTTCCTGCCATTTTTTTTGTCGCCATTTGAGCACGTCGAGTAAGCTGGCATCTCGATTATAAGGGCCCCCGAAGAATAGAAATGCTGTTATTTATAAAATATTGTCTCCGAAGATATTTTACGGCGCGATTCAGGAAAAGTCTCTACCCTATTTCCAGAATACACGAGAAGTACAATGCGTTCGGAGGATGCTTATGATATTGAGGGAGGTCCGCTGCGAGAACACATCGGGGGCGAAGTGAGTGATTATGCTTTAGAATCCTTTCACATTTGTCGAAGCCAGTATCAAAATAAAAGAGGGGCTGCTGCTGCTAGGAAGCAGTTTGCTTTTTTGAACGCCAAATATGAAATGGCTTTGCGTGGCCCATATCGTTGAAGGGGAAAAATAATGCGGGGACAGGAAGGAAGAAAAAGGGACGAAGATTGGTAAAATGTCGACCAGGCTCGTAAAAACATCGAAACCCCAATTCAAACGTAAATAGGCTACAGGACAATTCTGGATGGAGAAAAAAAAAATTTAGCGGACAGAATAATGCTGCCGTTTCGATTTTGCATCGAAAAATGCTGCTCGTGTGACTCGAGTCGGAGGAAATCACCCATTTAATGCGGAGTGCTTTCGGAGCAAAGATTTTGCAGGAAACGGCAGTGATATAAATTTTGAAGGAGTGCATGCGGTCTGATGGCTGATAAGTGTACGAGGGCCAAGGTTTGAGCAAGATAGGATCTGTTTTTTTTTTTCAACGCCTACGATGCCTGAAAATTTGAAATTTGAATGTAACACTTATACTTGTACTGTATATTTAAAGACAATAAACGAAATGTTTTCTTCTTTTGGATGATTCCTAGAAATGCAATTTTATCAGGAATAAGGCTATTTTTTTTGTTATGAAATGGGTATTGAAATTGATTTTGATATCTTTGAAATATTTTTATTATTTTTTTGAAATTTTCAAAACTATGGGTTACTGAAGAGTACGGTTTTGTCAATATTACGACACTCGCAATAGTGTCATAGCTGACGCTATAGAGAACCTGACGGTGGCTTGTGGGTCCATTAAAAAATAATGTTATGGTCATAGTAAATTTCAAAATAATCAAGCGAGTAATATGGTTGTGTTAATCTACTATTTTGTGTGACTTTTGCTCATGATCGATTCCCATTGGACTCTTTAACGGACCTTTAAACACTCACTGTCAAAATGATGCCGTGCAATTTGTAATTTTAAGCCAGATTTGGAAAACTAATTCAATCAATTAGTTTTATGATCTATCACGTTCGGTATGTTTTTTTTATACTAATGTATGTATCATCCCCGTTCCATGCAATGAGGTCCGCCTGTAAATTTTCGTCAAGATGTTTACTGTATCTATCTCCCTCATAAAATACATGCTCGCATACGCTTATGGCATTTTGAATCCGAACAAAAATCAATATCTGACGAAGGCGAAATTTTGTCATCAACAGAATGTTATCAAAATATACCTTTAGATACATTAAGCAGATTGTATAGCTAAGGGCTGATATGTTAAAGCGCGAGCCATTTCCATGGTAGCTAATGGGAATTTGGCGCTGGATTTAACCAATGCACAGCGTTTTGAAATAATGCTAACTCGGTCGTTATCGATTTACCTTCACGGCAATACACGCGTGACGAGCAATTTTATCCCTACTTTTTTTAAAAAAAAAAAAAAAAATTCCGATATCAAATTTAAAATGCTCATTGGGTTTCCTCCTTAAGGGACATAATTCTTTTAATGTAAACCACAGTAGGATTGCGCCACATTACTCATGCTGAACGATTCAGTCGAGAAGCAGTTAATCTGCTCCAGGGCAAGAGGCATTGTTGCATCAACCAGGACCTTTAATTGCAATAGCGGTAATGCCATCATCAGCCAGGCATCGCATTATGCAAATTTATGCCTTTCCCATTTATGCTCCTGTTTGCACTCGTTTCCTTTGCCTAGAATGTAGTGGAAAACCGGACCTTCATTTTTGGAACAGGTTATTTTTTCCTTATTTGTCAAAGAAGAGGTTTCTGTACTTTCTTTTCTATCCATTAACCGTCCTCGAGCGGCAGGCTCGTGCTGCCACCTGTAGAGCTCTTCTTACAACTCCACCTATAGAATGGCGCCATTTTCTCGTTTAAATTTTTAATCCGTGCAAGTTTTTAGTTGAAAGATGCCGTCCTGCATATTTATATGAGATACAAGTTGACCATGCAGTTTTTTAATATATATTTTGATATTTTTTTTAAAAAAATCTCCATAGTACATTTATGGGTGTACAATAGAAGACAGCTTTGATGGAAACTTGAGAAGGGACTGTTCAAAACATTGTATATTTTTTTTAAAAAAAATAGAGAACGAAATGCGATGCTATGTGAATTTCGCACAAACTATTTCTTTATACCCTGCTATATTAGTTTCAAAAGATTTAGGAATGTACGATCACGTGAAATTCAAGTCATTGTAGTTGTAACATCTTGAAGCGAAAAAAAGGACCGACTTAGTAATTGTTGCTCAAATTTCACGTGCACAAGGTCTGTTCCAGAAATTGCTTAATGCCGTTCTTTAAAATAATTTTCTGTGAAAAAGTGGCATACATTATGTAGGCACGTAGCATAGACTTGGCATGGAAGCGCAGAAAATATAGCCTTACAAGTAAAGTAGAAACTTTGTTGAAACAAAGCACGTCTTTTGATGTTGCCTAATGGGTTTCTTTTCAAGTTTCGAGTAAAGCGAGGTTCTCTCAATAAAAAAGTAATCGAGGTAAAAGCATCTTCACTCGCTTTAGGGAATTCCTGTTATGCATACATGGACATTTAATAGCAAGCCGTTTAGGGTTTCATGTTATTTTGCCAATATCCTTGGATAGAATTAAAAACGCCAGGAGAAAGAGGATTTAGAAATTCTCGCAATACCGCCGTTCCAAAATGCGTACGAATCGTGAGATTATGCCATTGAAAACTAGCATTTTCACTTTTGTCATAACACTGCCTCAGATACAGTAGAACGCCATTAAGAGGAACTCGCATAATACGAATTTCTAACTCAATTCCAACCTCCGTACATCCAAACTTCGTTCAAACTTTTAGTTCTCTTGAAATTCGTCTGTTCGTCTTAACCAGGTTCGACTGTAGTGTTATTCTCCGCACAAATAAACATTAAGAGCGTCGCATTTTTCTAACAGTGTTCAGGGACGGATATCCAGAACAGTAAATTTAATAAACGAAATCATTTTCTATCTTTGCGCACCTTAAGGGTTTAATTGAAATTTATTAGATGGCTATCACGTGAATGCTCCTCGGTGCCGTATAAACTTTTCTACGGATGCCTGAGTTGTGTGTTTTCATTTTAGAAAAGCATTTCTCATAATTTATAGGAGCTTATGCGGGCGACTGAACGCTATAACTTAAATAACATACAAGCGTGCGTATAGCAGATATATAATAATGTTGCACGATTTTGCCTTCGCACTTTCGCCTAATAAATCTGCGTTATATTTTGCCCGAAATATGCGTATGTTTAAGACTCCCCCTCGGAAATTTACCACATGAACAGGCTCGCTTTTCCTTAAAATTAAGTCCGTTTATCAACACGAAACTTCTATACGATTATTAAAATTCGTTCGCTCGAATCGAGACCAATTCATAACTTCCTCGCCATCACATTCGTTCCGAATTTGGATATTTATAACAGTTGCGTGGATATATTCTTCGTGGAAATGATCATGACTTTTCATAGTATAATAAAAAATTAATTTAGGAGCTGTTTGATGTAGACCCGTACGCGTCGAGGGAATTTGCTTTACGTCTGTATAGCCTACGTATTTTTGGAATGAAACTTCTAGCAGTTTTACCCCATTAACTCCCGGTATTTATCAAGAAATGGATACGAAAGGACATTTATTATGCACATATTTTTGCTTCCTGTCATCATTTCCGTGCATTTTTAACGAGGTGCTGGTAAAAAGTACACGTTTTCTTCATTTAATTCTCTCGCAGAGATGTTTTTAATGTCGAAAAGATAGGCCATTTCGAGTTTCGAGTTTCACGAAGTCGTAGAGGGTGAAATACTTTATATAATTTTGAAGTGCGGTAATCTATACGGGGTTGATTTCGTCTACGTGACGTTTTCTGAATTCCCAAGACGCGGGCGAATGTGAAATTTCCAAGCTTATACGGTGAAAAGGTATTTCGAGTTGCTTTTTTCGTCTAGGTAACAGTAGATGTACGGCTGTATATGCGAGGTTTGAATCAGATTGATATACAGTGTGTCAAATATCCTATTTGTCGATAAGGTTTTCGTTAGAAATGGAGAGCGTACTCTTTGCCACGGATTTTAGAGAAGTAAAAAAAAAAAGATGTGGATATTGAGTGTATTTGAAATAGAGATGATGCTATGAATGCATACGCGAGTATATGCGTGGACTATAATTCGCACGAGGATTTATCACATCGGGATCTACGAAATCAAAGTAACTTTTTTGAAAATTTTTCCTAAAACGCCAACGTTGTTGCACGCGAGTTTTTCCTCGCTGTCTAATTTATCGGGGTCTTGTATAGACCTCGCGTTTAATTCATGGCTATAATTAAGCGCGCTAAGTGCTCCATATATTTACATTTTCAGCAAATGCGCCTTCCTTGAAAATGTGGCGCTGCGCTTGTTCGAGTGATTAAATCGGAGTATGGTGAAAAAAAGCAGTATTTAAGTAAACCCACGGGTTCCCTGCCGTTCTAATCTACATGTTGGCAATGATGCGTTTCAACCCGATTTGAACAGAATTTGAATTTCGATTTGCTTTTTTTTTGAATGTCGATTTGCTTTTTCAGCCAATTCTTGAGTTTAGGAGCGCAATAGTTGGCGAATCGGAGACTTATCTTGCCTGACGATGCTGGATTTTGAACATGCATGAATGTTCGTGCATTTTGCATGGTTGGGTCAACTGGCAAGCGTTTTATTCGCTCGCAATGTTTGTCGCGGGACATTCAGACTGTCACGCAGTGTGCCAATCATTAAAAATTGACGACTGTGAAAGCTATTTGATGAGATGGTTGAGGGGAAAACGTCCACGAAAGCCTGCCAACAAAAACATCGCCAACCTCGTCTAATGGAATTTGGCTTAAAAATGCATGAACGTCTTTGGCATCTGGGAAAAGATTTTGTCCAATTTCGAGCCCGCATGACTCCTCGTTAGATCGTGCAGAAGCCATTTCCAGAGCTCATTTCGGGGCTCCCGGCTCCGCTATTGATAAAAACAACGTGTTGAACCACGCCGGCGCATAAAATCTAGCAAAGCTACCCATATGCCACTGCACAACTGCTAGTTCGCTATACTGCATGCGAAAGGCTCCCAACTTCTTAATGCAAAATGCGCGAATGATGGCAAAACTATAATCGATCATTCGTGCCTCGAAGCCAGATTAAATCCTCCGAAGAGCAGCTTGCACCTTTTCTGTTGCAAAATGCATCTTCGATAATGATGCAAATACATTGTGCGAGAGAAAATAGCGCTGGAAAATGGCTTGCTTTCACGACATTCTGTTTTTCTTTTTTCTTTCCTAACTTTGTTCGCATTTTCCTTCCTTCTAAGGCCTGTTCGACACAAAAAAAATGTCATTTGATAAAAAATGCTGAATTTCCATTTCGTGGAAATATAGTTAAGGCGATGTCTCCCGTGCCATTATTTCTCAGCATTTAATACGCCTCGCGTACTTTCTTTCCCGTGTCACTTCTATTCTTGCATGGAAGTTATTTTAGACATTCTTTATTTAAAAGAAAATGGGAATACGCCCACCATTAAGAAAAAAATCCCAGTGGTGCTTCATGGAGATTTTATGAATAAATTGATTGGCACTCAGCATCACCTACCAACTATAGCTCTCTTGCAAGGATGCCACATACTGCGCATACGCTGTTATACATGCAGTAGGCGCACACTCCTCTGCGTTACATGTTGTGCCCACGCACTTTACATGATTTTCTTTCAATTCTTGAGCGCCAGTGTTTGCGTAGCGTGCTTGGTTGGAATAGACTGCTGCTTTTTCATGCCCTATAATTATGCTGGTGCATTAAACAGGCTAAAGCTTCGTTTCGTGCAGGCCCATCATTCTAATTTAATCAGCGAATTGATTTTCAAAACTTCTCTTCAGGAAGTTAGGCCAAAATCGTTTGCTGAGCATGAACATGTTGGTAGCAATTTCGGTGAATCTCTGTGCCGTGTGTTGCATTTGACAAAATGGAACACTGCATCATGATTACCTTTCAGCGATGATATCACAGTACAGCGATATGTAATTGCTTGCAATTTCATGGCGACAATTGGTGGTGCATGTATGTACAGTATACATGTATGTACACGTACATCCGAAATGCTTCGTGATAACTATGCAGCAGAAAACTTTTTCATAAAAGTCTTTTTTAAGATGTCATGTTTGCGATTTGGACTAAGGCTTTTAGCTATTTACATTGATTTGAGATGAGTAAACACATCCCGAGTAAATAGTAATTAAAACTCAACTTTGGAGTATTTTTTCCTAGTTCTAGGGGCTGTTTATTTTCGCGGTTCAGTTTGCTTTTTAAGTTAAATCGTGATCGGCGTGTTTGAGATTCATCAATGAACTTGCACTCTCATGCATGCGTGATAAGTCACGAAGATATGTACCAAAATTTTTTCTCAAGTTGGAGTTGCTCCGAATGCATCTTTAAGCAAACACACTAGCGTGTAATTGGAAATTTGAATTAAATCCTTTAAAGTGAAGCAGTTATTCCGCTCTTTCGATTCTGTTTCGAAATCAGAGTCCTGGACCTGCTTTGCATAACGACTCGAGATTCAAACTATAGCAAATATCTTCCTTTAATACGTCTTTTCCCCCCTTTCAATTTAATTTCAGCATGAGCTTAAATTTCATTTTCTGCATTCAATAGGCTTCTTTAATCTTTAATTCATTAAAAGAATTTCATCCGCATTATGTCATGCACGTCTCATCAAATATGCACATGCAATGTAATTTTGTAATATATATGGGAAGCTGTTTGCTATAGTGAAGTACGCTTAGAGCTATATACTTTTTTTCTATTTGCTGGCATATGCTAAATTTGTCCGAGATGACATCTGCTTCAGCAGGAACATTTTTGCAGATATTTCCGATCTAAATTATGCTTTCGCTATACATTACTTCGCATTGCCTAGGGTCAGAGTATATTTCATCGGAGTCAAATTGCCCCGTGATATGGTGCTGGTGCGGGCCCCATAACGTCTTAATTTCCTTAATGGATTCATCTGCCTCGTCTCTCTCGCCATTACTCCTTTCGCATCAACCATAAAACAAGAAAGTTACACGTATTTGGCGAAATTGAATTTATGCAAGACCTATTAAATTCCCTCTGAAATTTTTCACTTTGCGAGAGCGCGAGGAACTGGGAGCTGGGTTGAAGTAGCTGGAAGATAATTGAAATAGTCGCTTAACTGGTGTCATATATTAAATTGCATCACAAACACATATGCATCGTGAGAGGATCGGATTTTCACTCGAATATTAAGCTCTTCCGGAGTATGTTTTTTTACGACAATGACGCATTATAGTGTATTCTATTTTGTAATTCAGCTTTATTTCTGGTGAAAATCGAGTTATTAAAGGAGCTCGGCGATCATTTCACGTTCTCAATCTAATCTAGGAAGGCAATTTTTGCGGAAAGATTATATCCCCGCATATCATCCTTGATTTAATTAAACTGGCGGGTGCGCTTAAGAGCCCTCCTAACTCAGCATTTGCCCATCCCATCTGGGTCCAATTGCTACTTTACCTGCGCCCACATTGATAAGAAAGTTGGATGAGATTATGCATCATCGACTTTAAGATTCATGCATCGCACGTTTTATGTCGTTTTAATAAATATCAGGATATAGCCTTGTTTTCTTAGCCATCGTGCATTTCGAAAGACGCATTACAGCGATGGCATGGAGACGGAAGTCTCCAAGTACCACGAGGTACTGGAGCATTTTTCGAGTGGTTTGTGCCGGAGTGTATACTGAATATCCCCTGATACGATATGCGTGCATGTTTGGTTCGATCGACGTAAGCAGCTCCTGTCAGATGCTGTAGATAAAATCTAGCCAGTTGAGCAGCCATCAAAGTGGAGTGTTATTCTTTATAATTGGAATCAATAACTGTAAGTTAGGAAGCCACACTCGTCTACGGGGCTGATGCTTAAGTACACGAAAAACTGATTGCTGCCGTTCGGTTTCTTGATTAAACTTAGGGTACATCCACGATTGTTCTGAAAATATTGACTTAACTGGCTCGATGCAACCAAGTCCCGATTTGTTGTAGGTTTTCTCATCATTTTCTAAAATATAGGAATGCACAGAGAAAATGGGAGTGAACGAGGTTCGTGTCGCCAGGGCTTTATGAAATGTTTTGATGCAGGCAACGTCACATGTCTTGTCATGTCACAGGGACTAATTTTGCAATATATATGGATATATGTAGGCCTGCTTGCTAGTGGTATTTCGATGCTCAATATATAACCCCTTCTAAGCTTATAAAGGTACATGTATTTTTTGTTCCACGATGGTTTTTTGTGGAAAAGTCTCGTTTTCTGATGCGCTACAGAATCAATGTCAGTCTGTTTTATATTGAAAGTTAATCTTTTCTTGGCAGATGAAAAATTGCAAAATGGATTTCCGGCATTATAGTGACCTTAGCAATTTTAGTTCTTTCGATTAAATTTGTGATCATACTTTTGTCTTCTTATTGCTGCATTGAAAGAAAATTGTATTTATTTGAAGGCCAATGCTAGAAAGCCAAATTGGAAAAAAAAATAGAAACGATCATGGGATTTAGGTCAGAAGTAATTATTGGTTTAAGTTGAGCTTTTGCTTCTTTTCCAGCGGATGTGGTAACAATTATTTATCCCTGTTTGTCCTTTTTATATCTCGCACGGGATTCATCCTGAGTAGTTATCTTCCTCACTCGTTAATTTGCTTAATATTTTCGAATTTTTTTCATACTTTTTTCCAATCTAACACCATCTTGTGTTTTCATCACTCGTTAATTTGTTTAATATTTTAGTTTTTTCATGCTTTCTCCAAAACTAACATCATTTTGTGAAATATAATAAGCATTAATATCATCGGGCCCTGTAGTAAAGTGAAAAAATCACTGCTAGTTTGTTTTATGATAATTTCGTATTCCATTTAGAAATTGCTTCTTACCTCCATATATTTCTCTAGAATTTTTATCTTTTAGGCAATCACCATTATGCATACATAACTACGAAAAGTGACTAGTTTATGAATGCAAATGTCTATTGTAATTACAATTTATATTCGCCATTCTTAGCGCCGTAAGCTTTTATGCAAAAACGCTCTTATGAGCTAAAAATTATGCGAATTTCTTGGTGCTAACATCGCCTGGCATGTACTGCAATCCAGCCACTACAGTGGCTGGATTGCAGTTTCCAAGAAAACTATATATGCAAACGATGTTTTTCCAAGAAAAGAAAATTTGCACGGGTTTTCAAATTTTGATAGAAGCCTACTTTGACAGAAGACAATAGAATGTAAAAGTACAGAACTTATAGGCTTTGTCAGCAATACAATCCAGCTGCCACTCAGCTGGCCTACGCATTAACATTTTGGCTATAGGTGCACAATTCTCTGGAGAGCAAGTTTATTTTATGATTTCGGAAACAGAAAATTTGGTATTGAAGGTGATTTGAGGGTCACCAACTCCCTCCAATCGGCCCCTGACAAATTCTTGGCATGCATACATGCCTGTATGCATGCATGAGTGACCCAGGGTCACCAAAGGTCACCATCCACGAATGCCTATGAGGATTATAGGCATTCTTGTGGCCTAATCAAATGCCTGAGGAT
>JAQGAO010001548.1:0-23829 GCA_034697705.1 Ommatoiulus sabulosus | reverse complement strand
ACATTTCCATGACTTCCCTGACCACGATTTTTTTCCCTGACTTTTCCCTGACTTCCCTGACCTGTGGCCACCCTGGAAGTTCTCATATTACGAAGTCAATTCCAGTCCACCGTGCATTCGCGCTACGTTTCGTTAAAACGAACTTTAGACGAGATGAAAAGGGGAATTCCCCGAGAAACGTTGCAGCACCTTCCCATCATAGACGCGGGGTAGGATTTCAACCAAATTTCTAGGAAACGTTAGTTCTTATCGTCGAAGTCACGTAACTGGAAAACTATCTAAGCAATTTTCGATAATTTTGCAAATTCTCGAAAATTTTGCCAATTCTCGAAAATTTTGCTAATAATCGAAAATTTTGCTAATAATCGAAAATTTTGCAACTTTTTCTGAAAATATTCTAAAATTTTCAAAACTTGGGTAAATGTCAAAAATTTGCCAGATTGTGGACAAATCTTCCTAACGGTCAAAATATTCCCAAAATTGTAAAACATTATCAAAATTACAGATCGTTATCAAAATTGTAGAACATTACTGTAGTAAAATGTAGAACTTTATCAAAAGTGTAGAACGTTGGCAAAATTGTAGAACGTTAGCAAAATTGTAGAACATTCGCCAGACTGTCCAAAAATTCGCCAAACTGGAAAAATTTGCAAAATTATCGAAAAATTCGAAAAATTGTTGAAAATTAGCAAAATTGTCTAAATATCTGCCAAACTATCAAGAATGTGCAAAACTGTCGAAAATGTTAGTCATGATTTGAAAATGTATATTTCGACTATGTCCAGTCCAACACTGCATGGGGTTAAGAAAACAAAAGGCATTAACCCTCGAGGAGCTTTAGAGGGGAAAATGTCTTCAGTCCGTCATCTTTAATGACGTCATTACTCGACATTGACCGAAACGAAATTGATCCAGCAACGAGCGTGAAAACAAGCCACCCACGCCAGCAATTTCATATAAACTTAAGTAACGACCTTGCATTTTAATAGATGAAAATTAACGTGGATTAAAAACTCGAGTAAAAGCACCCCCTAAATTTCACCCCTTAAAAACTTTTTTTTTCACCTTGACAACATTGCGCGCCAATTTCACGCTCCGGCGACGAAGCGCTTTTGGGTTTGAAAACGTATTTTGAGAAATGAGTAATTTTGTGGTTTGTCACGCGTGTTTCGGTTAAATTTCACTTCTTTATATCCGTTTTTGTGGCCAGTGGAAAAACAGAAAAAAAAAATGCAGAAGTGGCGCCCTCCTGTGAGCTTCGAAATGATGGTATTATTTGGAATGATTGGGGATGAAGATTCGAAGTGAGGCTTCGTTCACCACGTTGATCTATCCTAAGTAGTTTCCGAGATAATCTAAAATTATGAGAAAGGATGCGGAGATTGAGATTCGAAGTAAGGTCTTGCTTACCCCGTTGATCTATCTCGAGTAGTTTCCGAGAAATGGAAAATTCTGAGAAAAGATAAGGGAATTCGAAGCGAAGCTACGTTTACCCTATAGTTATCTTAAGTAGTTTCCGAGAAATAATGTGGTAATTAAGATTCAAAGTGAGGCTCGGTTTACCCCCATCGATCAAACTTCAAGTAGTTTCCGAGAAAATTCAAGAAATCTAAAATTTTGAGAAAGGGTGTGGAGATTGAGATTCGAAATAAGGTCTTGTATCAACCCATCGAGCTATCTTAGGCAGTTTCCGAAAAAATGAGAGGGGGGGGGAAGGTATAAGATTCTGAGAAAGGATGTGGAGAGTGGAGATAATGCACAGAATCCAAAATTCTGAGAAAATATTTGCAGATTCTAAGTAAGGCTTCGTTCAACTTATTGAGCTATCTTAAGTGGTATTCGAGAAGTAATAAAAAATTCTGAGAAAGCATTTGGAGGACTATTTCGATATTTCGGAACCTACTTAACATAGTGATGGGACAAGAAAGCTTGAAAAAGAATGTTCAGATTAAAATTCAACATGGCGTTGTAATTTCATCACTGGTCTTAAGTAATTTCTGAAATATTGAGGCTGAAGAAGTCTTATAAACAACGCGAAGATAAAACTTCGTTAGTTTCGTGTTATCTTCGATAAGAAACAACAATGCCTGGGGTGACCTCGTGACCCTCAGGTGATGCCGATGACGTATTAGCGCAGATAACATTTGCTTTAGAAAGTTACCGCTAGATGACGCTCAACGTCGAATGGCTTTAGGGGCCATTCAAAAAGGACGTTCGAAGTTTCGGAAGTGCGAAACTGTAAAAAAAATTGTATTCGGAAAATTTTGAAAGTTTCGCAAATTTATGATCTGAAAACGTAAATTTTGAAGTCTGAAAAGGATGAGAATTTTGCCAATTTGTCCTCAGAATCTGTTGGAAATATTGCGAATTTCTCCTCGGAACCTGTTAAAAATTTCACGAATCTGTACTCTAAAACAGTTGAAAATGTTGAAGATTTGTACTTGGGGAAAACTTGGAAAATGTTGCAAATTTGTCCTCGGGAAAACTTGGAAATTTTTGCAAATTCGTCTTCGAGAAAACGTGGAAAAATTCGTAAAGATGACTTCGGAAAAGGTGGTAAATTTTGCGATTTATGCTTGAGAAAAATTTAAATTTTGCGAGTTTGTAATGGGAAAATTTGAAAATTAGAGAATGGACCCTGAGTTTTTAATTTCTCTGACTTTTCCAGGTTTTCCAGCCTTCCAGGACTGGAGGTACCCGGTTTATTGACCTACGCGATATTGCGCTCAATTTCCCTTTTATTTTCAGTAACTGATTTTATTTGGCATTATTTTATCGAGTGGACGTCCGAGTTGTTCATATTCCCTCCCTCCCCCGGTCCACATTGTGTCCGTAACTCAACCTATCCCCCATCCCCTACATGAAGACGTCCTTTTTTAATGGCCCCTTACCATTACTAATACTGTAGAAAAAACAGACTGACTGAAGATAAGATCTCTGGTTTTTGTTTTAAAAAAGTGAAGTTTTTATGAAATCATAAATTGAAGTCTTTTTTAAAAAAACGAAGAGGTCGACCTTGAGTCGTCCTTGACCATCAGCTGATGAAAGCGTGCGGTTACCGCATTATGTTCCAATTTATCTTTCAATAACGTTTTTATTATACTTTTTATAAAAATAAAAATAGCGGTGGTGGTCAGTCGAGCGGTCAAGCGCGACGAGAATGCCCATAATTCGAGCCAATTGCTCGAAGAGGGGAGAAAAAAACGTTGTACGGCGGAAAAATTTCCATTTTACGAACCGAATTTGCGAATTCGCCAAGTTCGCGAACTCGTCATTTTTAAGAACGGAAATCGCCATTTTAAAGAACAAATGTGTAATTAAGACAGAATCTGCCAATTCCTCATCTAAAAAAAAATTGTTAGACGAATTTGCGAATTCCCAATACTAAGAACGAAGTTGCGAATTCCCAGGTTTCAAGAACAAAGTTACGAATTTCCAATTTTAAGAGCGAATATACGAATTCCCAGTGTTAATTAAGAACAAAGTTTCGAATTCCCAGGTTTTAAGAACGAAGTTGCGAATTCCCAAGGCTAAGAACGAATCTGCGAATTCCCAATTTTAAGAACGCATCTGCGAATTCCCAAATTCAATTCCTAACCAAAAAAACAGAATTACCAGTTACCAATAACCAGAACCCACTTTAGTAACGGATTTTGCTAATTTGCAATTACTCGTGAAAAATCTTTTTTGCCTTAATTCCCACACATTGCCAATTCGTAGTTTTTCGAACAGAGTTGCGAATTCGCGGCTCGAGGTTAAAGGTGTGTTTACGTAAAAGGGCTGGTTGCAGTAAACAAAAGTGGTTTACGGTCGTAATTCAAGCCTAACTAGATTAACAGTTTACATTTCAAAGGCGTGTTTTAGTTAAACAACTAAAACAAAGATGGAATTCAGCGTCGCCTTTGTTAATTGTTTAAATTTCCAAAAGGAACGATGATTAACAGCTGCTGTTTCACTTAGAATTTTAGACTAACTCCTCGAGTAATTCGATGAACTAGATTTAAGACGGATGTTGCTGCAAAAAGTTGATTTCATTGCAAAATCAGTGTTTTTTGGTTAGGAATTGAAAATTTCCCGATCCTAACCAAGGAACGGATGCATTGTTTGCAAGTTAAAATGTCGAATACAATGGCTATTTTAAGAGTTGCAGATTCAGTGTTTAGTTTATTTGTATTCATTTTTCGTTCAAAATATGGTTTTGGATTTATAGGACATGGACAGAAATTTTGCATCCTAACCAAGAAGCAAATGCATTTTTTTCTAATTAAAAGAACAATAACAAAGCCCATTAACGAGCATGGTAAGAGAATAAAATTATTTTTTTACAATGTTTTGTTAGTACATTACGATTGTCTAATCAATTTACCTTTTCATGCTGGTTAGGGAAAGTTTTCACATCCTAACCAAGTCGTGGATGTATTGTTTGCAAGTTAAAACGTCGACTACAATGGCTATTTTAAGAGTTGCCGATTCGGAGTTTGGTTTATTTGTATTCATTTTTCGTTCAGAATATGCTTTTTGGGTTTTTAGCACATCTACAGAATTTTTGCATCCTAACCAAGAAGCGAATGCATTTTTTTCGAATTAAAAAAACGGATAACAAAGCTCGTTAACGAGCATGGGAAGAGAATGGTGCTTATTTGAGAATGGTGCTTATTCTCTTACAATGTTTTGTTAGTACATTACGATTGTCTAAGCGATTACCTTTTCACGCTGGTTAGGGAAAGTTCTCATATCCTAACCAAGTCATGGATGCATTTTTTGCAGTTTAAAAAGAGCGATTACAACGCTAATTAAAGAATTGTTGGTTTTCCGTTTTTGCAGTTCGGTGGGTTTTCTCACGCGGAATGTGCTAGTTAGGAATGTCCGTTATCTGTTTGTTTGTTTGTTCAAATTTTTGGTTTTTTTTTAACGAAAGCTGTTTCTTGCTAAGACTTGAATGCAGTTTTACACCTAAAAGCAACGATAACAAAGCTTTTTAAGAAGTCAGTAGTTTTTTAGTCATTATTCCTGAGCATAATATCTAATAGTTTGTTTTACATTTGTATTTTTCTGCCGTTTAACGAAATCTTACACATCCTAACCAAGTAATGGGAACATTTCTTACGATCAAAAAACCCGGTCACAATGGTACTTAACGAGTTAAAGATTTCCCGTTTTTTTGCAGTTTGAATCATTCGTTGATTTTCTCACGTAGATAGAATGAATGTGCTAGTTTGGAATTTCAGTTACGTGACATTTTTCTTCGCAAAAAAAGCTATCATATTCTAAGTAAGGAGTGGATGCATTTTTTGCAAAGTAAAATTATAACTGCTAAATGTGCTATCAAGTGATTTGTTGCGATTCCTTTATTTTCGTACTGTATATTGGTCACAATTTCTACTTTTGTGGCAAACAGTGATAACCTAACTATGGAGCAAATGCATTGTTTGTGAATTAATGGCTACATAAAAGAGCTTCCGGTTCACTTTTTACAAACTATGTTATTGTTGGTAATTTCGCTTAAATTCGTGTTTAATTAACGTTTTTCGGGCTGTAATTGAAACAATTTTTTTATCTAACCTTGGAGTGAATGCATGTTTTTCAAGTTAAAATTTCCGATATGCAGGCCATCGAATGAGCTAATGGATCTCTGTTTTCACTGTTTTATTACATGTAGTTAGTTTCTACTTCAAAATTTCGGGAAATTTTTTTATTTGTAACATTCACATTTAAACATTTGCAATCTAACCATTGAGTGAATGCATGTTTTTCAAATTAAATTTGCCGTCATGCAGGCCATCGATTGAGCTGATTGATTCTTGTTTTCGCTGTTTTGATAATTAGTTTTGGCTTCAGGATCTCGGAAATTTTTCTAAAATGTGCTTTAACATTTGCAATCTAACTATGGAGTGAATGCATTTTTTTCGGTTTAAAATGTCCGATATACAGATCAATGATTGTCGTTTTTTTCTTCAAATTTTTTGAGAGCATGTTTGGTATCAAATTAAAGCTAATAGACCGCTGAATTTCACGTACAAGTTTATTTCTTGTTAATTTTAGGCATTTTTCGGTCTCGGCGCCTTCTCGAGATGTAAACAAACGACGAAATTCGAACTTTTTGACACAGCTGCTGCGCAGGCGCCATATTTATTTGCATACGGTCAATTTTGAGGTCGATCAGGTTACGGAGCGTCCTGCACACTAAAAATGTCGCGTGATACCGTTGTTGACATAGCCTAAATTCACCTAAACTGCGAACGCATAAACAAAAAAAAGCATTTCTCACAGATTCCTGTTTTGCACAATTGGGTCAATTCCACTCCCAAATGCGCATACACAATAGAATCACACTCGAAACTATGAGACCTAAAAAAAGCATGCGGAGTGGGATTAAGTTCGCCTCCTTCGAATTCACACCATTTCCGGTATTACCACAAAGACAGAATGTGATTGACAACAAGGAGGACAACGTTCAAGTTGCGCCCCTTGAAATAAATGTCCAGATTCGTAATTAAACTGCCAAAATCGAGCGTTTGTCATGTTACTCGCTGAACCAGAACTGATCGTTAACCCTGAAATGCGGTAATAAAAAGGTATTGCCGAGAAATGTTTGCGGTTTCAGCCGTTTACGCAAATTTTGCGGTTCCTAACCACGTAGCGGATGCATTTTTTGCAAGATTAAATACCCCGTATCACAGCTAGAAGAAGAGTTAATGGAATTTCGTTTTCGTAACTGGACATTTCTCATACTGTACATGTATATGGATGGTTTTGCCAGCATGTTGTACAATGTTTCAAATCTTAACCATGGAGTAAATGCATTTTTGCAAGATGAAATAACTCACATCGAAGCAACAAAAATAATTAACGGAATTTCGTTTTTTGCAAATGCAAAAACGATGGACAATTTTCAATTTTGCCTTAATGTTACGCCATTTACCAAAATCTTATGGATCCTAACCACGTAGCGAATGCATTTTTTGCAAGATTAAATACCCGATATCCCTTCTAGAAAAAAAGAGTTAATGGAATTCCGTTTACTTAACTGGATATTCCACATGTATGGACGATTTCGCCAGCATGTGTACGATGTTTCGGATCATAACCATGGAATAAATGCATTTTTTTCAAGATGAAATAACTGACATTGAAGCAACAAAAGGGTCACAGGAATTCGGTTTTTGGAAATGCAACTCTCAGTTATAAATGGACGATAATGTCATGACATTACACGATGTCCTCCGCCATTTTCCGAAATCAATCCGATCGTAACCACGAAGAGCACACATTTTTTGCAAGTTGAAATAACTGATGACGGATCAAGAAAAATCAGAACCGGAGTTTCGTTTTTGCAAAAGCGACTCCAAATCAATAGATATCTTTTCCAGGAAGTTGCATGACGTCCTGCGCCATTAACCGAAATCTGGTGGATCCTAACCACGGAGCGGATGCATTTTTTCCACCATAAAATGGCCGGTATTAGGACATCCGAAGGTGGTAACGGTGTTCCGTTTTCGTAATTGCAATCTTCGAGTTCAAATGTTTCAATTTTATAAACAAACACTGTTCAAGTACCTCCAAGGAGGTTCCAGGTGCAATTTCTAATTTAGCGTATTTTCATTTTTGTATCGAAATGGGAGAAAAACTATCAAAAAATTTAATCTGACATTTTAATTAAGATTCTCGCGTGGGTTTAATGCACCTTCGATGAAATTCTTCCCCCCTCCCCCCACCCCTTCAGCTATTAAGGAGGTATTTTGATAGCTCAATTTGCTACCGTTGACTTGTTTTTTTAATAAAACTCGATTTAATTGAACTATCAAAATATTGAAAAGAAATTGAAAAAATATATATTCAGAGCGGCCTCAATACACAAAATCGCAATTTACTGACATAATAATGACTGGCATTTTTATTGCGATATCAAATTACCGAAAACGGGACGAAATCTCGTTTTACATCGTGATTTTTTTTTTCTTCTATCAGAAATCGTTCGCTTTAATTATCCAGATTAAAATTAAAATTTCGAAGATACGGTAGAAAAATTGTAAAAACTAACTTCCTTTTTAAGATTCAATTAAAGTTTTACTTTAGGTTTGTTTCTTGCACATCAAATGCAAGTTTCTTGGAAACAATGGTGCAACTGGCATAAGAAGAGGAAATCAGCTGTCAATGTCCCTTTAATCGGCGATTAACCTTAGCCGGAGCTAAATGCAATGTTAAGTACATGTAGTCAAAAACAAAACTTAGTGACAATATTAGCCTATGCCATTAATCTCCAATTAAACTTATCAGGCGGTTTAATGTGTAATAAGAATAACCCTCGACGTATTTTAAAATCAGTATAAATTAATGCTTTAATCTCCAATTAAACTCGTAGATCGATGATTAACCTCAGCTGATCCTTTAATCAACGATTAACCTAAACCAGAGCTTCATGCATTACATGTGGGCAATAATTGGCTGAAACCGAAGATTAACCGTAAACGAAACTTGGTGCATTGGGCAAAAGTCGTAAATCACGCATTTTAAACATGTTTTAGAAATTTCCGATTAAAATCTCTCGATCAACGATTAACCTTAACTGTAGCTTGGTGTATCCACAAATAGCCATGATCAAAACTTTAATCACAGCTCATACTTTAATCGATGATTAATCTCAACATGATTTTGATGAAACAGTCAACAAACTTTCTGTAGTTCCTTTAATCTTCAATTAAAGTCGACTCGATTAACCTTAACCGGAACTTGGTGCAACCAGCAATACCCATGAACAAAACCTTAATCACATTCACAGTTTATACTTTAATCCACGATTAATCTTATGCGGAGCTTAGTCCATAAGAACATTTCCTAAAAATCGTAATCTCAATTAATTGGCTGATCAACGGTTAACCGGAACTTGACGCAACTCGTAATAGCCGTGAACCTCGCATCGTGAAGACTTCATGGCGCGCGTCTGACCTCACGAGATGACCTCGCAAGTTTCCATTCTCTGCGTGATTAACATATTCTTTTTTCAGTATATGTTAATTACATAAACACGAGAAAAATTACCACCGTTTTAAGATATTTTTTAACGGTTCATTAGTCGAAGCGCCGTCAGGCAGCCCACCAGGGGGCGTGGCGAGCGGGGCGTCGAGATGAGATGCAAGTGTGTCAGCGTACGAGAAAATGCGAGAAAAACAAATAAAGACTAACGCACTTTGGAAGTAACGTGTCACGGGGTACGCGTTTAGAATATGCTTATTCATGACCTCGATTTTAATATCAACTTCGAGTAGCCTCAGATTTGTAGAAATTAAAAAGAACATTTAACGAAGTTTTGGCATCCAGCTGTTAAGAAATACAGAGGGACGTACCTCAAAATCGGTTCGTTTAAACCGTATAATTCATATTATCGGAGGAGAAATTCATTCGTTTTAGCCAAAAATTCGTCATATCCGAATTAACGAAGAAATTAACACTATTCGATCCACTCCCTATAGGTTCGTCCTAGCAGAAATTCGTATAAAGCGAGTTCTTCTTAACGAGGTTCCATGTGACTTCAACATTAAGAGTAAAAACTTCATCTTATACGGTGCTTTACCTTACGGTTTTTTTACATTAAAGGTGCTGTGACTTTTCTCGGGGAGAATTCCCGTTATAACGTAACTTTTTTCTAAAGTTCGTTTTAACGAAACGTGGCGCGAATGTTCGAGGAACTCGAAGAATTCATTCGTTTTACCAAATTCGTAATTTCGGAATTCATTTTACACGCGATGCGATATTCGTCCATACCCATTGGACGTGGACCAGAAATGAGTTCGTACTATCAGAAATTCGTATAAAGCGAAGTTGTTAACTGCAGAAATTGACGTATATACTTCCCTCATCGAGAAAAGTCATTAAAAACTACGTACAGTAAGTTTGTAAATTCGTAATATCCGAATTTGGTCCATACCTATAGGACGAGGTCTGGAAATGAGTTCGTACTAGCAGGAATTCGTATAAAACGAGTTATTTGGGAAGAGGTCATCGTTGGTCATCTGATCTAATGTTCAAAAATCGTAATTGTGCAGCTGGGTGTTATCTTAATCTCCTCGTAGAGTATATAAAATATAAAAAGGACGTAAAAAGTTTTAATTTCTTCCTAAAATGGCGCCCTTAAGGGATTAAGGGGCGAACAGCTTTTTAAGGTGTCAATAAAAGGTTAATTCTCAGAATGAACCTACAATCTTGTCGGACATTTCACTATTTTTGATCGCGAAATTAGAAAAAAAAAGAAGAAAACAAATTTGATTCCATGGCTTTTGGCCAATTGACCGATGGTCAGGGGTTGACTTCATCCTCGATGTTTTGTTAGCGTTAGTTTCGGACAAAGTCCGTCAGTGTTGATAAATGAATCGGCTAATTAGCTTTTATTTCAATCAAAAGCATCGGATTTCTTTACACTTCTACAGTAAATTCCTTTTTTCAAAACGATCTTAAAAAACTCCGATTAGTTTTAATCGCCAATTAAGTTAACTGCAGTTTCCCCAGAGTAAGGCTGAGAGCACGGTGACACTTATTCATGTAGGTTGAAAACTATAGTGTCGCCTAGTGGTAAGGGTCTACAATACCACTACGCGACACTGGTTCGAAATAAGTTGGCAACCTACATGAATAAGTGTCACCGTACTCTCAGCCATACTTATAGTATATTGACTTCGATCGATCATCAGTTTCTTTAAAAGATTTTTTTATAATTACGTCATTCGTGATCCGGTGTTCTATAATTTGTCAACATATTTGGTCATTGTTTTGATTTGACGTCATATATGGTCATTGTTTTGTTATGACGTCATAGCTGGCCATGTGTTTCTATATTTTGTTGTCAATTGTTCTATATTACGACATAATCTTTGATCATTTCTATGTTATGACGTCATCGTTGGTTATTTGTTTCCATATTATTAGATCATTTTTGGCATGCGTTTTAATATTATGACGTCATAGTTAGACATTTATTTTTCATAAGGCGTCATTTATGGCCGTAAGTTTTCATATTATGACGTCATAGCTGGTCATGTGTTTTCATAACGAGGAAAATGTTGCAAATTTGTCCTCGGAAAAGGTGAAAAATTTTGCAAATTTGTCCTCGGAAACCTTGAAAAATTTGTCCGCGGAAAACGTGGAAAATTTGTACTCGGAAAATGGGCCCTGCAGATCTAACCACGTAAAGTATAAATTTCGGATCGCAACAACATGACTACGTTGAATTTCCCTGACTTTTTCAAAATAAGCCATTGCTCCCTGACTTCTCCCTGATTTTTCCAGACATTTTCAAGTCCCTGACTTTTCCCAGAATTTCCAGGTCTGGGGGTACCCTGACCTTAAGAATTATCAATCGTTTAAAAACGTGGTTGATTGAGATATCACTAATCGAGGTGAAAAAACGAGACGTTGCCCTCACCCTCTTGTTTATCTAAAAAATTAAGATTCTTGGCTGGACACCAGAGCCCCCTGCGGCCAAAATGTTCAAATATGTGCCCAAATCTCCACCAATTTAGGCTATCGTAAAATGGGGTCTTTGGCTGGGTCGGGAATCGGGATGAATTACACCTTAAAACTCGTCAATTTTCGGCGAAATTGAGTCCACTCTTGACCGCCCACAGGAGAGGACCCATGGCTAAATTGCACCCCTCTCAAATTGCCATTAATTAATTCCACTTTAATTTTATTGGTTTTACGAATTAAAGGAGAAACGCTTGCAGTGATTTTTGCTAATTAGATTTAGTGAAACGCAAATTAGCAATTCGGACAATAACCTAGTTAACGTCCATCAACGTCACCGTGCAAACTGCAGTTAAATTTAATCGACGGCTAAATCCTACACATGTACCTGAGATTTAAAAAAAAAAATATTACGAAATCTAGTAAGTCTAAAAATTGAAATTTGTTTTAAATTAAAATGTAACAACAACAAAATTATCATGTTGATTTTTTTCACTTTGGTTAATAGATAATGTTCATATTTTAATATATAAATTATTATTATGAACATTTTATAATTTGTTAGATTTATATATTTTTTAAAAAATTCCGTCAAAAATATGTTTCGGAAATTTGAAAACGAAATTTAATTATAAAAATAATTGAAATTGAAATTTTAAAAAATTATTTTAAAATTAATAAATAAATACACGTTTACTTCATGTATCATGTGCATTCTTTTACATTCTATTTCCTAATATTTTTTAAAAATAATTAATTAAAAACATATTTTTTTTAGTACTGCAAAGTAAATAAACAAAAACAAAGTTTATTTTATTAAAAATAATTTAAATTGAAATGTTAAGAATTTATTTAAAAATTATTAAATAAATACACGTTCTTCTTCTTGTGTCATGTGTATTCTATGACATTCCATTTCCTAATAGTTTTTAAAATAATTAACGGAACATATTTAAAAAAAAATAATAATTACAAAGTAAATAAACAAAAACAGAGTTTATATTAAAATTAAAATTAGCTTTAAAAAAACAGCGCCATCACTTTACCAATAAGTTCAGGCAATAGCGCCACAATGAACACAGTTTTAAACCCCAATTATTGGTTCTAGTTATCGTCATAACTAAAATTGACACAGCTCGTACAAATCCGCTTAATCCTAACCGTGATATGGACAGCGGACACAAGGGAGTTATGCCTGCTAAAAATTCACTAAAACCTAGATATCTTTCAGTGAGTCCAACCCAAGAGTTCCCCATCGAGAGAAAGCCACTTAAAGAATCCAAAATGGCCATTTGCATAATGTAAATGTCACTAAAAATTCATCTTATCTCAAATTTGTTAAGATGTGGCGGCAGCCAAACCACGAGCCTAATTGCTTAGTTTTTTCAACTTTTTTCTGATCCGAAAATTTTTATCTGGATTGCTGATAGGTTTTTTTCAAAAGGGGGTTATTTTTAAACGAAATGTGACCCACATAAACCAAAAAGCCAGCTCCACACTGCGGGAAAATCTGTCCCAAATGGACATATTTGGTCGCCAGACGGGCCCACCTAAATACACCCATTGTGTCAAATTAAAAAGTTTTGATATTGAGCGAGATGTTACTGGGCCAAATCACGCACCTCAATTCGGACGTCTAGGCGGCGTTTTAACTTATGACCTTTCGACACATATGCATTACCAGATGGCGTTGAAATTAACGATTAGTCCATAATGCATTTGGGGAAAAAGTTGACATCTTGCGAGCTTTCTTGTTTTTAAGTTTTTTTAAAAAAAAATCATTAGATCCATGAAAGTGCTTGAAAATACTTTAAAATGTTGTGCGGAATGTTAAGTTTTACGTGTGGACATGTTTTGGATTCTATGCCATGGAACATGCAAAGATAAATGGCGTTGTTTAAAATCTCCCGATTCCTAACCACGTAGTAGATGCATTTTTTGCAAGATTAAATACCTGAAATGAACGATGTTTTCTGGTTCGAAAGTAAAAAAAAAATGATGCGCAGAATGTTAAATTGTACATGTGGACATGTTTTAGATACTATAAAACGCATTGTTTCAAATCTTTCGATTCCTATCCACGTAGTAGATGAATTTTTTCCAAGATTAATTACCTGATATCAGCGCTACGAAAGATGTTAATGATATTCCGTTTACGAAATTATTCCAAGTCCTCATTCATGGACGATTTTTCCAGTTCGTTATCCGTTAACGAAATCTTCCAAATCTTAACCAAGGAGTAAATGGATTTTTTGCAAGATTAAATACTGATATCAAGGCAACAAAGTTATTTCGTTTTTACAAAATCAACTCCTAATCAATGGATGAATTTGTCGGAAATTTATTTCACACCCTCCGCCATTTACAGAAGTTTCGCGCATCCTAACAAAGGAGTACCCCCTATTTCGAGGTTTCAGGCATTTTCAAAGTACTAGAAGTAGGCTGATGAGAAATTAGCGTTAAGTAGAAATAAGGGCGTGTACATTTTTTATATTTAAATTTTTGAAATGCCCAACCCTAAGTTAAAGGGTGAGGTCAGCATTTCAACTCATGATTGGTATGTTATTAAAGTCGAGTCTGGATTTGGTTAATTATTGGCGGCCATGTTTTTTTACATGGCGTGATTGAGGATTGGCAGACGAGAATGCTGTTTCCCTTTTACTCCCACAATTCATTTCCTAGAAATTCAACAAATTATTAGTTGTTTTTTATTGCGTTAAAAACAACTCGTTTTCCTTGAGGGTAGGAAAGTAAAGAGCAATTATACGTTTCGTAAAAAATAGCTGAATTCTGGAACTTTACTAACGATTCTTTCGATTCCTAACCATGTAGTAACTGCATTTTTTTTTGCAAGATTAATTTCCTAAAATCAGAACTGTTTCCCGTTTAATTCTCGTAAATGAAACTTCTGCATTTCATTTTTATATATTTCGAAGCACTTTCAATAATCTAAAAAAAAAATGAATTTAAATAGTTCAAAATAATTGTTTAAAAATTTAAAAAGTTCAATCAGATATTTTTAGATTATTGAAAGTGCTTCGCAATATATAAAAATGAATAGAAAAGTTTAATTGTGCATATGAACATGTTTTAGAGTATACTGTATATGATGGCACATGGCATAAATAAATCGCATTGTTTAAAATCTTTCGATTCCTAACCACGTATTAGATGCATTTTTTGCAAGATGAAGTGTCTGAAATCAGAGGTGTTTCTCGTTTTCAAGTTCAAACAAATATTTTTAGATAATTAAAAGTACTTCGAAATACATAAAACACCGTCATTACTAACCAGTAATTTCACAAATACCCTTTTAAATTGATTTTTATGGACATCCGTCGTTAATCTTTAGATATTATGAATCTCATTCAATTAATTTCCATTCGTGAAACAAGGGTAGATAGGTAATTTATGAACTGCCCTCCAACAAACAAAAGCATTATTGGTCGACATTGTTTTTATGAAAAGGGGCTATTCATAAACCACAGGATTAATGAACTGGCCTCCAATAAATAAAATTATTAAAGAATATTGTCTCTTACAGAAAGTATGGATGATCCTTTCTATCCACCAATACTGTGGATGACCATTTATGGATGACCCTTTTCATGCTACAGATTATACAGTACGAGCTTGTCCCAAAATTACGTACTTTATGAACATCCCCTTTTTATGAGAAAAAAATGTCGACCAATCCAATAGATAATCTAATATTATCAATTACATGCAATTGAGGTACTCAGACAGACACTTTACGAATGGCACTTTTGACAGCAGGCCTGTTTCACAGTCATGAAGTCACGTGTGTGAAAGAAATGCATTCATTGGTTTAAAATCAGCGATAATTTCGAATGCATTTTTTTAACCAATTAGCGGGATTTCACGATTTCGTAAAGTTTCCGTCTGAGCACCCCTAATATGAGACACGAATGTTCCCCTTTATTTGTAGGTGTGACGTAACTTTATGACCAGTCCTTCATAGGTGAATTCTGGGAAATACTATCAACCCATAGTAATTAGAGGATAATTGCATATCCTAACCCGTATAATTACACATCCTAACCAGGATAATTGCATCCTTACCAGGGTATACAGTGCCACCAGTAATTATGAGCATGAAATCGAGACTAGTAAATGAGTATTTTTGCCGAATTTTTTTTAAGAAAAATAAGAAATTTTTCATATTTTTTAATAAAAAAATAAAAAAGTAAACAGATTAAGTTTTGTAATAAATTAAGTACTCGGACCACCAGCACGTTTGTCACACGTGCCGGCGGCCATTTTGGATTTTTTTTTTCGGCGGCGCTTCAGCGAACGGACGCCTGGAGGAAAAAAAATTTTTTTTTCAAAAAGTAGAGATGGTAATAATTCAAAAAAAGCCCAATTTTTTGTAGTTGTTATCTGTTCGAAGAAAGGGAGGGACGAACAGACAAAATATTGTTTATCACGATTCAAACAACTAATGAGCGATAATTAGTAGAGTGTTTTTTTTAAAAAAAAGATAAAACTGGACTCGTAATTAACTCCTCTTCTCGTGTAAAAATCACTCAAATTCAGGCAGTGGTTTTGAATTTTTTATTTTTGTATCTTTTTTTGCTGTTTGTAAACCTCACCTCTAGAGGGCGCTGGGTGCAATTTTCAGGCTCCCCTAAGTATGCATTACACCACTTTTCAGGGGGCAGGGGGGGGGAGGAGATATTTATTAAGCTTAATTCGGTGAACTACATATTGTCTCAATTTTGAAACAATATTGACTGAATTTATATAATACATATTAAATGAACATTTATAAACTACATCTTAACTCAAGTTTACAAATTATTTAAATTTAATTTGATAAATTATTTCAATTCAATTTTATAAACTTTTTAAATTCAATTTTAGGAGCTATTTTTACTCAAATTTATGAATTACCTGTATTTCAATTCAATTTTACAAATTGTTTCCACACAAATGTACAGACTATTTCAATTCAATTTTTATATATTACTTTAACTCAATTTTATAAACTATTTTTAACTTAATTTTTATAAATCATTTTTACACAATTTTCTAAATTAAAATATTTATAAAATATTTTAATTTAGAAAATTGTGTGAAAGTGATTTATAAAATATTTTAGCTAAATTTTACAAACTTATTTTTATAAATCCCTAGCGGGAAGCCATTACCCGGGTTGTACGAATGAGTTACGAATCATGATTTCCCAAAATTGAACTTCCTGTCCGTATTGTGTCCGGTCAATCAGGACGCCGTTTTTGAAAGGCCCCTAAGCCCCACACACGAATTTTTTTTAATGGTCCCTAAAAGAAAACCGCGGCCCCGGAACCAGTTTTCCAGCCACAAATCGACATACAGCTCTTCTTTTTTACAATTTACTAAATTAAAACATTTTATAAATCATTTTCACACAATTTTAAAAATTAAAATGATTCATAAAATTTATAAACCATTTCAATTCAATTTACAAACAATTTAAATTTAATTTTTATAAACTTTTAACTTAATTTTATAAATCTTAAAAAAAAATTCAATTTTAAAACTATTTTCAGTCAATTTCATGAAAGTTTATAGCACAATTATCCACATTATTTTTACTCCATTTTAAAACATAAGTCAATTTTAATAAATAAATTTAATTCTAAAACTATTTTGATTCAGTTTTATAAACTTTTTTGACTTATTTTTGTTCACCATTACGACTTTCCATTGGCTGCCATTTGGACTTCCTGCACGAAACAGCAGCGCCATCTGTGCGCAAACAATTTCAAAAACAGGAATTCGTAAAAAGATTCACAGAGATTCGTACGATTCATAATTTTAACTCAAATTTTATCAAGCCACCGGAAGTATTCACGCGACGGAAAAATATCGCCAGGTGGCGCTGCCAGAAACGAATGTCCACCAGATGTCGTTACGGGGGTTAATCGAGCGTGAAAGTGGTTTATGGATGACCCCCTCCCTAACCTCCCACCCCACGCTCTCTCATTTCTTCTTTTGTTAAACTGGTCTTTAGAAAAATAAACGAAGAGGGAGCTGACGGGAAGAATAAGTGATTCCCTCAGGCATCAGCCAATTCTTCTGGTCCTAAATCTGCTACCAAATGCCCAAAAAATCCAATAAAAGAGACAGTTTTTTATACGATTTTTTTTTCGGAGGGCACGCTTTTAAGACCCACATAAAATTTGTATGAATAAAAAAATAAAAAAAGTAGGGCGACCACAATGGGATTCAAAAAAAAAAATGTGTCCTTTTTATAAGCTGATTTGAGCAGATTAAAGATGGAACAGAAAATAAGAAAAACTTTTGAATAATAAAAATACGACATCATGGGGTCCCGTTAAACTAATCTCTAAAGTTGCACCACTTTTATAGAAAAATACAACTGTTTTGTATTTGGCAAATTAGATTTGTAATGCTATTTAAGGGGGCCAAGCCGTGATAATATAGGCTGCATCGATGCTAGGGGTGCTCAAAAGGCAGCTTTAACAGGGTCCAGAAATTTCATATTAAACTTCAATGACTTTTCTAGGTTTTTAAAAAATTCCCCTGACCAATGATTTTGAATTTGAAAAATGTTGAAAATTCTACAAATTTGAATGTGGAAAATGTTGAAAATTCTACAAATTTGAATTCAGGAAAATGTTGAAAGTTTTGCAAATTTGTACTCGGAAAGGGTATACACAATTTTGGAACTTTTGTAGTCTAAAAGGTTGACTTCATCCTCGGAATCTGTTGAAAACTTTGCAAATCTGTACTAGAAAACTGTCGAACATTTTGCAAATTTGTGCTTGGAAATCTGGTAGATTTGTATCACGAAAAGTTTGAAAATGTTGCAAATTTGTCCTCGAAAATTGATGAAAATGTTGCAATTTTGTCTTCGAAAACCGTAGAAAATTTGTACTCTGAAAAGGTTGAGGATTTTGCAAATTTGTTCTATGAATCTGTTGACATTTTTTTATAAATCTGTACTCGTAAATGGTTAAAATCTGGCAAATTTGGGCTTGGAAATCTTGCAAATTTCTATTACGAAAAGTTTTGAAATTTTCAAAATTTATGCTCGGAAAATGTGGAAAGTTTGTCCGCGGAAACTGTTGAAAATGTTTTCTCTGAAATTTTTGAACATTTTTTAAATTTCTCCTCTGAAATTGTTAAAAATCTTGCAAATTGGCCCTGAACCTTCAACCACGTCGAATCATTAATTTTGCATTGTGGCAACATTAATACGTTGAATGACATAAAAACCTGCTAAAAATTGCCATTCGTAAATCTTCTGTCTGCGTATACCCTCAAGCGCAAACGCTCGTACTTCCGTTATTTCAAAACTTAACTATTCCTTACTAAACCTCACGATTCATCGTGAATATTTGAAACGGATTTTGTGGTAATAAATATTAACACATTTTCCCGATATTTTCAAATTTCGCCCTTAGGTGGCGCCGCACGCGCCTGTGCGAGCGCCATCTTTGTCCGCAACCGGTTGGGATTTTTATCTGTTGAAAATATAGGCGAGCTTATCTGGTTTTTGACGCTGAATAGCATTTTATCTAAATCCAAAAAAGGAAATCATGAAGCCAAGTTTCGTTAACACGAACAAAAAAAATGAAAATAAAAAAAGTGCTTTTTATTATTGTCGTGTCACGCCATCTAGGATGAAAGTGGCATCGAGACAAACAAATGATGCTTAATTGGCGCCATTTTTTCCGTGCGTTGACCCGTGGTCGCCCCTCCCTCCAGCATTTTTTTTGTTTTGCTCTAGCTGTTCCTTGGTTAGGGTTAATTAAGAGTTCGTGAAATTTAGTACAATTGCAATTTTTTTTTTAAATTTTAGAACTGACTTAATGGCAAATGGTGCAACTCAACGGTTGATTAAATAAATTAATCGTCGATTTGACATTTTCATTTTTCCTTCAAATTATTTATTGTTTTGAGTTTTTCATGAAATTATTTATTGAATTTTGATTTTTTTCATCAAATTATTTATTGAGGTTCGATTTTTCCATTAAATTATTTATTGAATTTTGTACGAAATTTTTTGTAATTCAATTTATTTCATTATTAACAAAACTAAAAACGAATTAAGACGCAATAAATTATTTACATTAAAATATTTTTTAGTAATTTCTTACAATTTCAGATTTAGTTATTTTTTTTAATTTAAAATTTTTTAAAAATTTGCTCCAACTTTTTACACAATTTAAAGAGATAAATTCATTGTATTTTTGCTAGACTACAAATTTGCAAATTTAGACTGCTAAAATACAATTTTAATATTAAAAAAAAATGATTTGAAAGTATAAAACAAATGCACCATCGCATAACTGTCGTACTTGAGTCTGAGATCCATCTTAAGTCATGCATATCTCTTAAACAGATCTTAACCAAAATCAACATTGATGAACGACCCTTCGCGCGCACAGACTGTCCATCCTAACATGAAGCAGTGGTCAAGGGTAAAAGGGGGTCATTCTTTTGTGGTCATCATCGCAACCAGTACTTCGGTCGTACTTGAATCAGAGCTCGATCTCAAGTCATGCATATCTCCTTAACCAACTCTTAACCAAAATCAACATTTTATGAGTGACCCATGGCGCGGTGGTCATCCTTTTGGGTCACTCTTCAGCCCTTGGTCAAGCCATCGCTTAAAATATAGCTCAACCCCAAAACACTTCCACCCAGATGACCATTAGGCAAAATGATCTTTCGAACATGTCCAGCTGTTACATACTGGTCAGTTGAGGTATTTTCGGACGGACAGTGTCAAGTGATTAGTCGCTGCCCACCATAAAAACGGCCCTCATGGGACTCGTATTTTTAGGGTCACTTAAAAACCTAAAACATGGTGCCAAAAAAAAAGTTCAAAAAGAAACCACCTTAAATTTTGGGAGGTTCCAAAGCTTCCTGAAAAGTTATGGTCTGGTCAACCCAAAAAAACCCGTTTTTATCACATCGCCACCTAGCGTTTATGCAAATGAATTAAACAGAAAAAAAGAATACAGGTGAAATAATAAAGATGAAAGAAGATGGCACCCCTCCCCTACCTAAAAAAAAAAACCCAAACTTACTCAAAGATGGACATGAAGAAACAATAAAAATAAACTTTGTATACTGTATACAGTTGAATTTTCTTTAAAACGAATCTCGTGGGACGTCCAATTTCGTTCGTTCAAACCGTAGTTCGTATTATCGGAAGTCGGACAAAATTATAACGTACCTTGTATCACATTTTCTATAGTACGTTTTAACGAAACGTAGCGCCAATGCTTGGAAACTCGGAAAATTCATTCGTTTCAGACTAAAATTCGTAATATCTGAATTCGAAATTCGTCTTAAGCGCAGAAAGTACCATTATTCGTCCATATCTTAGGACGGGGACTGGAAATGAGTTCGTACGATAAGAAATTCGTATAAAGCGAGGAGGTTTCAACCACCAACGGTGTTTCGTTGACCCAACAAACTTGACGTGACCAAGAAATCGTGCTCCATCAATTCCACGATTGGCAAATACGTGCCGCGGGAGGGCGCTGCGTGAACATTCCCATCGCCAGGGGGCGCCGTAGATCGCGAGCTAAATACCCGGTTTCTTTTCTAATCCTAACTATGTAGCCACTTATTAGATTATTTATTGAATATTAAAAATATTCGGCATCGCTTTCGTTCCATCTTGCGGTTCTTTTTTTCATTCCTCGAAGCGAGGCCATAAGGACAAAATGCCGCGTACTATATGAAAAAAAAAGGTGTTAAGGGGTCATCCTTTGACCACATTTCGGCCACAAACTCGCGGACGAATTTAATGACCAAGTTCCGCCTGAACGCACGTGCCATTATATTCGAACGCGACGCCGTCTAGCGACGTCCTGGGAGGAGTTAAAAAATGATATTCGAGCGAATCGAGTACCGAATAAACTGGTCATCCCAGGTATCAAACTGACCGTCTTCATTCGAAGATGGCCTCTTTTGTTGTTTAGAGAGTAGAAAAGTAGAAAATAAGGAAAGTACATCTTCCGAAACAAGAACTGGCCGTCTTCATTGGAGCATGTCCTCATATGTTTAATAGAACGTATGAAAGTAGAAAATTAGTTATTAGAAAAGTACATCTTCCGAAACGTATAAAAGTAGAAAATTTGTTTATAGACGAAGTGGAAAATTTGAAAAATACATCTTCCGAAACAAGTACGTTCAACGAAAAAGCACGTATCGTTTAATTTGCCGAATAAACTGGTCATCCAAGGTATCAAACTGACCGTATTCGAACGCAGATTCGCAATATAATACGTATGCGATACATTCTCCGCTAAATTTAGATAGAAATGCACGAAATGATCGAATTTACTATGAACTTGGAAAATTATTTCTTGTCATTGGTCAGTGACGTGATATAAGGTTAAACTTAAAAGCGGGGATCGTGCAGATAAATGTATGGAATACATCTTGGACATCGCTCGTGTCCTCACCGCTGGCGATCGACTACACGACTGTCATCTAACGGGAGGATGAAACAGTAAAATCATGGGATTCTACGGGAGGATGTACTGTACATGTGCATGTAACAGTGCATGTCTCTCCCAATTTTTGACGTGAACTGGTCATCCATGGCATCAATCTGACCGTCTCGGATCGCATATTTCCAATAAAATCATAAATTTGGGGGAAAATTTGACACGAGAATTAAAAATATCTGAAGAACTGAATTTGTAGGCCTTTCCAGTGAAGAAATTTCATCTCCATGATGTCATAACTGCGCTCGTGATGAGCCAGTGATGATAAAACAATAGGAATAAAGTTCAAAGGTAATATTACGAGGTGCGTGATTCATACTGACACACGAAACGACCTTATTCAGCTAATTCCGGCTGTTCTTTTTTTTTTTTTTTTTGGTTTTTAAAAGAAAAATAAGGTTACAAAAGTGAAATATTGACCTTGATCCTTCGCTTTATACGGATTTCCGATGGTACGAACTCATTTCCAGTCCCCGTCCTAGGGGGTCTGGACGAATAATGTTAATTTCTTTGTTTAAGACAAATCCCAATTTGGATAAAACGAATGAATTTTCGGGTTCCCGCTACGTTTCGTTAAAACGAACTTTAGAAGATCTGAAAAAAAGGTACGTTATAACGGGGAATTCCACCGATAAATGTTACAGCACCTTCCCATTCATAGACGTGGATTAGAATTTCATCAGAATTTCCATGAAACTTTAGTTCTATTCGTTGAAATCAGGTTCTGTTTTACTTCCGATAATACGAACTACGGTTGAAAAGAACAGATTTCGACGTCCGTCGAAATTCGTCTAAACGAGGGTCGATTGTATTTGCCCCAACCGATATTCTGTACCTCACACGATGTTGGGGTTCGTAAAGATCAGTTGCCCAGCAGCTGGCCAGTGGTCAGTTATAAATCTCCTTCCCATCCTCCTCAGTCATTTTCGTAACTATAATTTTTCAACCGTGAAATTTTCAATAATTTCCAAGATTTTGGGTTCATTTTGAAAATTTCCCACGACGCTCCGGTCAATTTTTCACTTTTTAGGGCGAAAGTGCTTCCGTTTTGTTTTCATCGGCTACGGTCCGATCGTTAGCATCTGGACAGTGGTCAGTTCGTCCGCCATTTAATACCTCCTCTAAAAGAGGGTTTAAAATTCACGGATGCCACCTTAAAAACGCGTTTTTGTGGGTCATTTAGTTGCCTGACATCCTCTAAACGTTCGTGTCAAATCGAGGAAATTAGGCGAGAAAGAAAACTCGGCTGGACTGGTCATCTTTTGGTCAGTCATTTTCATGTCGCTTCTTTTCATGAAGAAAAAACTGATTAAAAAACGCCGAAAATTGGTGAAATTACCCTAAAATGTGTCACGGATATTGGGGTCATTAATAAAGGGTAAAATTAAAAACTGACCGGTGGTCAATTTTTACCCCCCTCTCAAATCGATATTAAAAAATCTGACATTGAAACGACTATTACTATGATTAAAACGTTGGAAAAACTCACGATTTCGTTCCAAGTCCTGACATTTTTATCCCACTTTTGTCCATCACGGTCAAAACTGACTGCTTGACCTTACCTAGGTGGTCAATTTTTACGGTATCAGCCGCTATCTATCTAACTTTGCTATTACAGTCGAGGTTAGTTTAAACGAATCTCGAGGGACGTCAAAATCTGATCGTAGAGTTCGTATTATCCGAAGTCAGACAAAACGTGACTTTCAACGATACGAACTAAAGTTTCATCGAAGTTTTTAATGAAATTCTACCCCGCGTCTACGAAAACTTAGATCTGGGAAATTCTCCGTTATAAAGTCCCTGCCACTATATACCGGGGGTATGCCATTATAAACTGAGGTATGCCAGTTCATACCGGTAGGAAAAAAGAACA
>JAQGAO010001547.1:0-23836 GCA_034697705.1 Ommatoiulus sabulosus | reverse complement strand
ATTTTCAAAATTCTCTAGATTTTCCACATTTTCCGAGGACAAAATTGCAAAATTTCCCACTTTTTCCGAGCACACATTTTTTAACATTTTTCTGAATACAAAATTTTCCCATTTCAAAAAATTTTCATGCGATTTTTTTGTTCATTTTTAAAAAAAAAATCTATGTTAATTTCCAAAATTATCGTTAGTAAATTTAAAAAAAATATTTTCCAGTGTCCATTTTAGAAAATAAATTTTTCACGTTGTCATTGGTCAGGGAAATTTTTTTCAAACCTGGAAAAGTCTGGGAAAAGTCAGGGAAGTTGAAAATGAAATTTCTGGGGGAACCCTGTATAAATAATATTCTTTGTTATTGTTGGAATTATTGTCATGGTGGACATTTACGTGTTTTTTAATTTTGCATTTGATATTCTGGTTTATAAAATTTCCAGATTCATTTCCGTATTCGCCAAGGGGTTATATTTCATTTAACTGATGACCAACTGTTATTTGGCCTATTTATGGTTACTCCATAAATACTCCATAAAGTACTTTATGTACTTGGAGAGATCGACGAACAAGTGCCGTACCTGCAATGTTTTCTTGCCTGCGGACACGTGGTCTCTGAGATAAATTTTTAGTTATCCTTATTGTTTTTATCCTCTTTATAGCTTCTACAGTATGTTGTTTTTAACTGTTATTCTTGTTGTTTTTTGTGCGTCATTGTTTTTTTTAAAGTTGTTGTTTTTAATGTCTATCGCCTTTCGGACATTCCTGAAGTGTGCTTCCATGTTTTCTAACGTCATAGTAGATGGCCTGCGAATAGGAAAATATGGCCTAAATGGCCTACAATAAATATATCAATTCTTATCTGTTTTCTTTCCCTCCAGGCAGAACGATTCAAACTATGACATCTTAAATTTTTGAAGAAGTAATGCTTGATAGTAGTAGTTTTTGTTCATTATGGAACGTCAGAATGTCATCCATTTTTGTTTATTAAGATTTAAATTGGAGGTTGTGCAAATTCAGGATATGTGTTATATGCTTTTTGAATTCCCAGTGAAGGGTATATTTTTGAAATCTTCCAAAAAAATTATTTGAAGGTTTGCTAGATGTAATTTCAGGGTTAATGCATTTATTTTGCATCCTATGTTGCGAGAATTGATCCATAGATGTCGCTTTTTAAAATGTCAATGATTTCTTTTTAATTTGAAATTTATGCTTGGAAAATTTATGATGTGAAATGTACATTTCGTAGTTATTTACCTTCATTAATCTGTAAGAAAATTTGTTTAAAAAGGTTTTATTCCCATAGACAATGCATACTTTGTATACTGTTTGTTTCTTAAGAAAAAATGAACATTCTATAAAAGTAGGCTATATATACTACATGGTATACAGGACTTTGTCAAAGTTTGATGAGTTTGATGCTTTACTCATTGATGGTGATTGTATTCCAATTTTATACTTTGTCGCATTAAATTGCCAACAAAACTGATGAACAGCTAAGTTATTTAGATTTTATTACACCTATTTGAATTTATGACTTAGGAGCCATGTCCCTGAAACCATCCACCCTTATATTTATGGTGGAAACAAAGTATGACCGATTTGTAAACGGTGGTGGCAGCACAGTGATAGCAACTGATTTCCACTAAATGGCGATATGTCAACGTCCATTTGGCGGCTAATAAATAAAGATGGCGTAGTCTTGAAAGACTGGAGAAATTGCAATCATTCTCAGGATGGCAAATTGCTAGCAAACTGGCAACAGATAATCTAGGTAATCAATTGCCGGCGTCATCTTAGATGAACGACTCCGTATTTTTAGTTCGTCCAAGATGGCGTCAAATGACATTAGCAAAATAAGCATATGCAGTGTAATCGGTTATTAATTTATCATCAACTGATTTGTTTTAAATGGTGGAAAGTACATCTTCATACAGTAGATGACAAATACCAGTGACTAATGTCATTTTGATACGACCTTTACATACATGTACAAGTATGTGCAGTATTAAGGCTTCCATCCATAAGGGCTGATATTTTATCAAAAACGCTCATTTTGACAAGATCATCAAATGGAACTATTAATTAGCACATTAGCAAAAATTTGATATCATCATTTGGACAAATATGGACACATCTCTACAGCAGCATGGCAATCTTTCAATGACTGATTTACAGCGTACATGTAATAAAACGAATTTTTAAACTTATAGCGTTGGTATAATTGGTACTTTTTCCGAATTTTAAAAATTCGCTTTATTACATTTACGATGTAATTAAATCAGTCATTGAAAGAATGCCATGCTGCAGAAGCGATGTGTCCATATATTTGCTAAATAAATTTTCTTATTCCTAGAATCCCAAGAATTGTAAAATTTTAAATATTCATCTTTAATTCGGTCATTATGTTTGTATATGATCTGTAGAAGCATGGCAAAATTGGTTAATATTTACATTTGTTAAAAATGCAGCGCATAAATGTAACGTTCTTACCATTAAATTTACATTTTGTACAAATACTGTGTGACGTTTTGGCCATATTTATTTTTATTTTTTTTTTATTTTTACATTCTGCTTTGAATCATAAATTGCTTTAAATATGCAGTTAAAGCAGCATTTCTCTTAAAAATGTAGCAGTAGTCTTAAAATGTAAGTTACCAGATTTGTTTTTTAGACTTATGCTAATGTAGCTTGATTATTGGTTGGAAATTGCATCACTTTTGTAATTACACTTAAACTTCCTGCAGAATTATGCGGTTAATTTACTGATTCTTATTTCAACATATTTGCATATGCGTTTTCTAAAAACATGCATTAGCACTTTAAAAAATTGCGGTGTACTAAAATTAATAAATCAATGGCATTATGCCCTAAAACTTTTTTTTTTGTCTTGGAAGAATACTGCATGCAAACATTTTTGCACAGAGTTACAACAAGATGGCGCGGCATAAGATTTTCCAAGGGATATCTCATGAAACATTTTCCAAAGTTGTCTAAGAAAAAACATTACGCGTTATATAACGTTCTGGTTCATGATGTGATTCTTGAATTTGCATAAAATGCATTCTAGATGGCTTACTTTACCAAACAAACCAAAACTGTGAACCCAGGTGCTAATTGCGCCATAGATGGCGCTGCATGCTAAACTATTCTATAATGGAACATTTCTTGGATTGTTTTCAGGAATCAAGTGTGATACATCAATGAATGTTGTTGGAATTACCATTTGGACCACATTTATTGGATTGATTTGATTTATATCCTGTCTTTTTTTTCTGCTTTCCAGAATCTACAAGGATCATCCCCACATGACTGCATTTTGGTCCTTTGAAGTCCTTTCGTTTCTCGAGCTATGCCCGCCAGCCACCATGCTCCCATTGGCGACCCACACCCGATGATAGCGCCCTCGTACTCAGCGAGACCTCACTCACATGACGCCAGCAGCGAATCGGCCTTCAGCATCTTACAGAGTGTCAAGGAACAGGTATGGATGGATTGGCTCCTGTCAGAGTACATGGAAAAAGCCAGTTGTTGATTTTTCTTTTTTTTTTCAAAGTTCACTAGATTTCATGTTTTAGCAGGAAATGTTTTGCTCGAAATGACATTTAAAGTGTTTCAATTTATTTTTTCGTCATCGTGGACCCAACAAGACTTTGCTCTTCGGCCTTCCACGAATCCTGGCTGCCATGGCAAATATCGCCCCACTTGGACGAAAAATCCATAATGCAATGAAATGGGCGTCTGAGTTAAGTGCATCGCAGCTGAGGTTGTGGTTCCGAAAGAAACCCACTTTTGGAAGAAAGCAAAAAAAAAGTTATCAGGGATGGCAATATGAGTAGAGATTTGTCGAAATGCTCAGAAAATAGTTGCCTTACAATATTTTCCCTTCTGATGGCTGTTGTCATAGTAAGCCATTCACTAGTTTTGCTATACGGCCAAGTTTGATTCGACTTCCAGATAGTATTCTTCGTTGAAGATAGAATTTTCGAAGTAGTACAGTCGTTCTACAGTTGATGGTATGGTTTCGCACGAGGACGGTACGCGTAGTGCCCCAACATAAATTGGCAGTTGAAAGATGTCTTTAATTTGTGTACCGTGGATTTTCTGCTGGTGGCATCACAAAGAGAAGGAAATTGAAAGCAGGTATTCCAGAGAATATCAAGAAAATCTGAGGAGAGCAGGGTTGACTGCATGGTTGCATGAAGACAGCGAACTGCCCTAGTGCAAATGCCAGCTAGGTTCATGTACGTGGTTCAAGAAAGCTAAACTGCCTGGAGCAAAAAAACAGCAGAACCTTTTTGAAAGATACAGTAGTTGTGAAAATAATAACACAAATGAAGTCACAAGTGTGAATTAGACAATTCCCTTCCCCCCTAATAGAAGCGCCATAGTGCTATTTGCACATAGAACTTACATTTCTAATGAGACTCTCTCCATTCTGCATCCTGATTGGTTGAAAAAGCTATGGGCGCATCATAGAAATAAAGCCACTTGAAGGCTATTTTTTCTTCATAGTAATTAAGTTGCTCGGTATTACAACCTTTTCACGCAAGCTATGATTGTAGTTATTTGTAGTATGAAACTACCGACTAATCAGAGGAAGAGAGTCTTAGAAATTGGCCGCCATCTTAGGAGTCCAGGTCGGCATCAAATTGATTAACGTTAGATCGCCAATGTAAGCCTCTATGAAAAGATGTCTAACGAAGCGAGAAAAGTGAAGCCGCTTTTTTTCGACGTAATTTTCGACTAATTATACTTACCGATATCATTAAAAATACCAAAAGATACAGTTTTCCAGGCGAGTGCAATCGTTACGATGTTGCGTTGAATTCTTTTCCCGAAAGGTTTAATATGGAGGAGACGAAATTCAGTTAAAATTTTAAAAATTCTCAACCATTTTGAAAAGTTACAGTATGTACGGTTAATGGCACAGGGTAATTTGTTCAAAATCCTGGAAAGTTGAAAATGAAATTTCTGGGGGAACACTGAGATTTGTAAAGGTTAAAAAAAATTAAAAATTCAAGATTGATGTAAACTCACGCTTCCCGTGAGGGAGGACAATTAGGAATTCCTTTTGAAAAGTTGACACCAGCTAGGTATAGGCTACTGAAAGCTTCATCGAATTTTATCTATTTTCCACCATATAAAAATCCTGAGATTTTTCACCGATTGAGGTTTATTATCATCTTTTATTTTGTTTAGCTCTTAGTGAAGACATCACATATGCAGTTTTTGGGGAAATAAATTGGTTCAGCACTATCCCTATCTTTGGTTAGATAAATGTGCTTCTCAGAATTTTCCATGCCCACTATTGGGATTTGTTTACGATTTGATAAGCTTGCAAGATGCAAATCCAGGCTATCTTAAGACTTCATAGACAGTGATTGCTTTGAATAATAGAATGAATGGACTAGCTTGAATCGCAACTCTTCCACTATCTGTCCTGACTTTTCAGTCCAAGATCAAGATAGGAGGCTATGGCAGTTTAATGAGGGGCGCTTACAGTATGTACGGTTAATGGCACAGGCACAATAAATCACCAGCTTAATCCCTGCACATTATGGCAGAATTTAGCCGGTCATTTCCTCGGCAGTTCATGTCAAGCACAGATTAGCGTTGTACAGGCTCAAGAGTTATTTTGAGGCAGGACTTCAGAGAGATACGCTGGAGCATCCCTTGTTCTTGTACTGATCCAGGAATTTGGAACCGTCCACGATTCTGCTCGCTCTCTGGAATAAAGGTTTTTGTTTTCCTTTATTCCATCCAGGACTGGTTGCGTCAATTGAATTTATTATTGAATTGGACACTGCAAACGTTGCAAGATATGCCATGTGGAGAGGTTGATTGAATTACGCATGAAATTCTGCATGAAAAGCCAACAGCAGGGGACCTCCCAACTTGTCTGCTTTCTGCAGAATGAAAGGGAAACTTAACTTGCGGACGAACAAAGAACTTGCACTCTTTCGCAAGAATAACACATGACTTCACATTTCTTTCGGAACAGCGTGAACTCGACTCTTGTTTACAGCGAAGTCCAAAAATGTGGTAATTTGTGCGAGCTGGAATTGAGGAATAATTGATAAAGTTCACACCAGCGCTGTCATTTCATGTCAGGACCTGCTGGTTCTATCGAGGCAATGTCTGAGGTCTCCTAAGAAAAGGCTGTCTTCAGAGAAGTTCCAACAATTACGCCCAGAACTCTGCCGTGTTTCTATTCTTCATGACATCCCATCGGCTACTTTTCTGTAACGCTGGGTTCTTGCTTTCTGACAGGCAAATTACAGCACTTCAATGCCCTGCTTGTCGCAATGGCACCAACAGATGCTGGTACAAAACTGCGTTGCAGATTCAGGGTGGCCACAGGTCAGGGAAGTCAGGGGAAAAAATGGTGGTCGGGGAAGTCATGGAAATGTCAGGGAAATTTGCGAGTGGTCAGGGAAATTTTCCCAAATAAAAGCAAAATGCTATCCCTGCACTCAGTCTGCTAGCAGCTCTTATCCTCAATCCTCTTCAATCCACCCTAGAATTCCCCAGCTAGACTTGTAATAAAATCTATAGTGTTTTGCCAAGCTTCTCATTGCAATTGTTATTTTATTTTTCATTATGACAAAAAAATTGAATGAATTAACGGGTAAGTTTTGGTCAGGGAATTTTGAATTTTAGTCAGGGAAAAGTCAGGGAAATAACACATGAAAATTTTGTTGCCACCCTGAGATTGGAGGTTTTTTTTCCGACTATTCCTTGAAGCTCATGTTGTACCGAAATAAAGTGAACTAGTGTGTTACGCTATCTACACAGTGCAGTATTTGAAGACTTAAAAACATTTAACTACAAATGCTGTTGCTGTCACATACTTACACGGGCTTTCTTTAATCAAGTTTTTTTGTGCCTCGCAAAGACCTGCCAACAGAACTCTGGTTTTCACCCTTCATTCGCTCAGTCTTGGCCATTTTTTTTGCCAATAAACTTCTTCCTCACATTGGACTGGATATGTTCTCTTGCTTTACTCATCCCAGATGGCGCATTTAATGAGTCCAGAAGTGGGAAGAATTCCATCTTCGCAAGTCTTTAGCAAGGCACATTAAACACTGTTCGTGCAGTTAAGTATAATAAACATTAGGGTGATGCTAACGTACAAGAAAACTGACTAGCTTTGGACCAGCAACGAATGTTTTCTGACATTACCAAAGCTGGTGTAAGCCTCCAAATTCCAGCCTGGAGAAACATATCTTGTTGAAATCTTTCTTCGTTTGGTATATTCTGAGCACAACTATTTGAGTCATTCGGGGCTCTCAGGCATGCTAGTCATTCTGACAGTGCCGATTAAGATCATTAAATGATAATATCCGTCCAAATGCTTACGTTTTTTCCACTCTTGTTGATAAAGTAAAGCTGCGTTGATGGGCAACCAAACTTCAGCAGCCAAAACATGGAAGTCAATAATAGTGGCATGGTTTTTTTCAATCCAACCAGAATAGTTTTCAAGTTTTGCAGTTGGAGGACAGCTACTGTCCATAAGAATGTTATGTGAATAGAACGTCTGGTATAAAAGTTCTTGTAATTACATAAGTAAATAACTGAAAGTATCAAAGATGTCATTTGCAGTCTAGTCATTTAAAATTGGAGCTGTTACATTTACAGTTTTGTTGTTATTATTTTGATTTATATTCGCAAACATACGTAAATTACACTGAAAGTATCAAAGATGTCATTTGCAGTCTAGTCATTTAAAATTGGAGCTCTTACATTTACAATTTTGTTGTTATTATTTTTATTTATATTCTCAAAGTTTCAAGACTCTTTTGCAGTTTGTTCTGTCAAACCATAAAAAACCTCCCAAGTGACTGTTTAACAGCAGTTTATTTCCTGTAGTTAAATACAAGCTTTAGCTTTGCTATCGTCAGCAGTTATGTAAGTAATTTATAGTATATTTTTAATATTGTTTAATAGGGGTATTTTTTTGCCCAAAAGAAAACAAGAAAAAAATAAACAACAAGTGCAGGGATTCATCTAATGAACTTTGTGCATTGCAGAAATTGGAAGATCAACATTGACTTAAAATGTAACCTCAATTGACCCCAGTCTTACAGACTTCACCATGCTGATGCGTTTTTTTGTATTCCTTACAGGAAGCCCAGCTGGAGAAACTGACGAGGGAATTGGAAGCAGAAAGACAAGACGTTGCGAACAGATTGGTGCGGGTAAGTGAGGAACATCTTTTGCACTTGCAGCAAAGGGCTCGGGTCCTATAAAGTTCTCGTTTTTTTTGTGCAGAGTGAGGGCAGCAGTGGCATGCTCCGTGCATCGGACCCCAGTCAGGTGGACGAAACGTATGCTTGGCACTTACGGGACGACGCCAACGATTTTGGTCGCAGCAACGGATCACACTTGGCAGAACCCTATCGGTAAGTTTAACAAGGAATTTCTCTTCTAATATGTTCGTTATCAGGAAAAATCTGTTCTTGCAAGATGAACTGTTTGAATGTCTGCATAATACCATGAAACCAGGCATATTTGCATATCAGGACAGACTGTTCCAAAGAAAAATGCAAAAAAAATGAAATGACGTTTAAGCCAAAGCTTCGAAATCAGCATTTCTGACAGACACTTGACAGTCCACTTCTCTGAGAATATATGATCTCACAGTTGTCTGTCGATCTCTGAACTTTTCAATCCACACATAGACCGAACGTTTGGAGATTACTTGGACCTTAAACATTTCACACATTTCTGCTCCAGAAATGCCTTCAAAAACTAAAACATGAACAACGGAGAGCTGCTGAGTTACTATGTCATCGGTGTCATCCTTTGCTCTCGAATTTTAAGCACGTGCAATTTTTGAAACATATGTTTTAATGTTGAAATATGTTCAGAAATGATGGAAGAATTTTTCCAACAAATTTCATTAAAACCCATACAGCCGTTTTTTTTTTTTTTTTTTTTTTTTTTTAAATGATTGCAAAAACTTAATGAACACCCCTCGATTACGATTTACGAAAACAGTATGATATTTGCAAAAAATATTGTTTCATTGAAAAACATGACTTGTCATAATTGATCACACACATGAGGACCAAGACCTGCAAAAAAAAATACAAACCTCTTGTTGTTTTTGGGGATTTCTGAATAATCGACATAACGGGATCAAATTGAGCAAACTGTTCCTGTTAGTCTAGTTTATGAACCTTTTATGCAGTGTCTACTTCATCCACATACTTGTGAAATTGAAAATAATGACTCCCATACCTGCATTGCGTGCTCTACATTCCCTAATGGACTCTTAATTATGAAAGGATCTCTTTAAATAATTGCCCGTTTCATGGGGGCTGGCTATTTTTTTTGTACCAGAGTAATTGTTGGGCTGGGCACAAGATGACAGACACGGATACAACTAATCTCTTATGCACTAATAGGAAGGACCTCCTTTAATAATTAAGATTGAAGGACATATTTTTTTCCACTAACAGATTTTTATAATTGTTATCGTTTGAAAATGCTCTATAACAGATTACTCGTCTCCATCTTCATTTCTCAAATTTATTGTTTCTTCTCCTTTTCCATGCTGCGTGATTTGCCAGGATGTGATAAAAGATGTATAGAGAGTAAGTATTTGGAGTTGGCTGTTGTCCTTTCGGTCGCTATTGGGCAATTCGAAGTGGCCGCGCTTTCTTTCCCCAAATTAATACACTCCACAAAAATAAAATGTAAAGATTAAGTTATTTAAACAATTTTTTTGGCAGATTATTCTTTGAACATTTTTTTGCATTGATGTCCTGAAATGGCAACGTGTAATGACACAGGAAATGTGAAAAATTGGACTTAATGCATAATTAAAATTAAATCAACCGCATAAAATAATGATCTGTATCTACTTTTGGCAGACTTACCTTCAGAACTTTCTGTAGTTACTTCATTAGTAATGCAGATCCCCCCAAAAATTACACTCTGAGATTTGCAATTTTTTTTCCGAATTTCTATTCTTTATTTATTTTTTTTTTTTTCAAAAACCCCCAAAAAATGTTGATTAAATTTCGCAAATGCATTCTTTTAGTTTATTAATCGAAAATTCGATCGCCATTTCTGGTTGCGATTTTTTTTTTATTTTTTTTTTCAAGAACCCCCAAAAAATGTTGATTAAATTTCGCAAATGCATTATTTTATTTTATTTAATCGAAAATTCGATCGCCATTTCTGGTTGCGTTTAATAGACGCATGATTTCTAAAAAAAGGTTTGTTTAGCAAAGTTTATAATCTAATTAATTAAGCATTTAAGTAAATCTTGAGGTATTTGGATATAAAGAAATCTTATGTCAATATAGATATGTCAATATAGACTCTGGAATTCACTAATATTTGAATTGCAGAAAAATGTTCTCATTTCTGAAAAGAGTGAATATCCTTGCAAATCGTTCATAGAATTCTTCTTTAGGTATTCCTTTAAGATTGCCGTGGCTTAAAAATAAATTCACGATAAAACTATGGGATTGAATAATTCACATGAGACCGTTATTAACACAAGAAGTCAGAATATTTTTCTGCCATGCCTAATTCTCGAGGGAACAAATTTAATTAAAGTTAATGTGATGGAAGATTTATTCATCTGAAATTGCAATCTCTATCTCCCGAAACCCTTCCTGTAAGACCAGCTTTCCATTATTTTTATTGCCCGTTCGAGGAAATTTTGCCGAGTTTTATAAAAATAATCTTCCTGACTTGCCGGTATAGCATGCCCTTCGAGTACCCCATGCATACGGATGGGAAACAGCCATCCTTGCTTTTACTTTTATCTGTTGTGTGGTGTGTGCACCTCAATGGCCACTAATCATCACTCGTCCAATCATGTCCACGTGCTGCAGCGCCTATGATTTTCCATGTTATTTTCGTTTTGCGTTTTCTCTCACGCACTTCCACCATCTTGCACCCGCTAACTAACCCATCCATCGTCTTCCGCTAACTGCCGAACCATGCAACGCTGCTAAACTCTACGCCCCATGCTTTTAATATGGTTTTCATCCTCACGCTGTTTTGCACCCGCTACTCCTCACTCCTTTTCTGGCCACCGTTTCCTTCTGCAGACTGACCAATCGCAAAGTTGAAACCACCGTCAACCAGAAGATCGAACGGAAGGAAATTACGGCCAGGTGGGTTCTTTCTGGCCTTTGCACGCTTCTTAGTTTGCCAACGTTGACTGTCGTTGGCTGGCTGCCCTTGATTCTGAACTTTCTTCTTCAATTAACCATGAGGGATTGACCATTTTTGGTATATTTCCTTTACCGTACCATTACTATGCCATACCCGTACCATTACTGTTGTGGTAATGCACTTCTGAGATTTTGATAACAAATCTTGGATGTTTGGAGAGTAAGAAGTTCAAGCCACAGTTTTTAACTAAATATGTCTGCTCTAAATGGACAGAATATGCAAAGAAAATTTGCCCTGTAAGCTGTTTTGTGCCATTTGAAGGCTAACCTTGATGGCAAAAATAATGATTTCGAAGTAACCTTCAAGGTAAATTTAGTACTGCAGCACATTACCATCTGTTTTACCCATTCAAGAATTTATTATACAGTTTTAAGCATTCTACAATTTTTCTACATGCAGGTGCAATTTTTTAATAATTTTTAACGAGGTAAAGTTTCCCCGAATAGCAGATAGGTAACAGAGTAGGTATAGCTCTGAATCTGAGGGACCGATATACAGTACCATCCTTTACATACAGTTATCAGCTGAAAGTTTTAGGAAAATAGCTGCAAAATATTGCTGCATGTTTTTTACAATTATTTTTTTCCGTTTAAAATTAGGCATGAAATATGATGTCCAACAGTTCAACTACATGTACATGTACAGTAGATCTTCGTAAGTTTGCAGCATATTTTGAGACAGTATTATAAGATACCTTATCAGTGTTTTATAATTGCAGTTTTGTTTTTGGTTTAATTTAAATGCTGCAATTTAAGTCTATTATTCTTTTTGAGGGTCAGCCGGTCATCTATTCTCTGTGGGAATCAATGTCATTCTCTGTTGGAATCAAAGTCATCAAAGTAAAGATATTTTTAAGTTAATTAATTTCCAGCAGCGCATTCCAAGGATTCGCAGCTCCCAGTCTTTACCTTCGTTAATAATGGACAAAATTTTTATTGTGAAAGCATTTTATTTCATGCCTACAAATATCTTTGGATACTCCTGTACCTGTAGAGAACGAAGCGTTGGTAGACTCTCCCACTCAGGATTCCACCCTTTAGAATAAAATCGGCAAATACTGATTTCTACAGTTTTTTTTCATAAAATTTATTTCTCCAAGTCAAGAAACCAGAAAATACATGAATGTTTTATGGATAATATAAAAGAAATATTTGGCTCAACATGGTTGTCCCTTAGTCCTCTTTTCCTTTCCACCTCCCCCCCCCCTATCCCTCTCAATGTGAAATTGAATACTGTCCCAACTGGCAGATATGCCTCACAAAAAATCCTCAGACAAATTTATAATTCAAGTTTCTTTAAATATGCGTTATAGAAAAACATAAAACTTTCATTGCATACATGTATTTCAAATAAGTCCCTATTTTTTCCTATATTTTCGTTTGTTTTTATTTTTGTAATGCTAGCGTAATATTTTAAAAAAAATTGCTGTGAACAGTCTTTATCCCCAGCTATTGTTTCCACCAATTTTGTAAGAGGCTTTCCTTCTTATTTAATTAAAATTTGGGTACTGAGTTGATTCAGACTTGAACTAAATTGCATTTTAATTCATTTTCAAATTAACTAATTGAAAATTACTCGGAAAGTAATTTTTGAATTTTTAACAGAAGTAAAAACTATTAAATTCTCCAATTTCTTTGTCGGAATTGCCTAAAAATGGACTATCATCAATTTTATCTTTGTGCCTCGATAGGACCGAATTCCAGGTATTTTTTCGCTGAGTTCAGGTTGATTTTTAGCATAAATGGTTCCAAGACAACACTGTATATATTCCAAAATAAGTTATCTAATGTACATGTACATGCACATTGAATGTCGCAAAGTAATGATTTTCAGATATTTCGTACTTTCTTGTACTTGTTATCTGGCATGGCCTGCTAAATTTGTTATAATCATTCGGATAAAGTGTACATGTAGTTGCCGCTTTAAGAAGTAGATTTATTTGAAAGTTATATTTTGTATGAGAATAATTGGTTCACGTGAGATCTTGAAAAAATGAAATCAACAAAAGTATAAACTTTGAATAATGTTTCTAAAATATTCATTTTTCTTTTGGAAGTTTCTTTACATGTACTTTCAGTTATCTGAGAAAAATCAAAAATACAGAAAAACTGATATTACGTCGTTTTTCTTTGTCAACATCGGTCGTGATTTAGCATGCGAATCATCCTTGCCAGTAAAATAAACAACTCCCAATCGAACCTCGCTCTTGTTAATATAGTTTTAACTGCAGATATTTGCTTTAGCACCCCTTCAAGGTTGAGGCCATCTTGGAAAAAGTCGGTTTTTCTTTTCTAAATTTGTGGGTAATCGATGACAGCCCATTTCAAGATAAATTTGCCTCACAAGGGAAACCTACTCTGAACAAGTGAACAATATATGTGACTTGGCACTGCCCCACGGTTTGAATGTCTGTTTGCATTTTTAAACTTTCAACGACACATCACACGGGACTCTCCTCCCTTCCAATTGGAGCATTTTGTTGAACACATCCCCCTGTTGATTTTGGCACAACACATTTTCGCCTCTCAGCACACGGTGTTATCATGGTCAAACATGACTACATCGCAAACCATAAAACTTGAGTAGGTGCTATGGAACTTTGCCTGCAGATGCAATATTTGTACTTCTTGGGAGGTTTGGCATCAGCAACGACCTCTGCCAGGGAGAAAGCAAATTTTCCGTTTCCGGCAGCAAATGCAGTGTTTGCTTTTGCCCTGTTATGCCCTGCATGTTTGTTTGACACTGAACGAGACAGCCTCCAAAGCCGTTGCATTTCTCTGATGCCCGATTTTTTTTCTTTTATCTTTCTATGCGCGTAGAAGGGTCCTCCCCACGGATAAGGGAGTCAACATGCCGCAGTACTTGTGAGTATACTCTTATTTATTCGGCTTTGCATTTGAAATGCTAATTAGTTGCTGTCTAATGAGCAACGGCCATTGCTCGAGCACATGTTGCAGCTCAAGCTTTGCTCCAGCATTGCCTCAGTGGTTGGCAGCAGCTCTGAAGGATGCCCTGCTATGCCATCCATAAAATTTTGCGGCAAAATCGGATCGGTTACTTCAGCAGACAAAGCTTTTTCAAAGAAATCGAAATTTTTTAGAAATAAGTTTCGGTGGAACCAATAACGTTCATATAATACTTGAATTTTTTGTTAACATGGTTTTTTAACTTAATAAAGTTTATGAATGTCAGCACGTAAAAAGCAACGTTTCAAAAGCTTTTGATGAGTCGATCTAATTTGTTATGCTAGTAAAGAGGGGCTATTTGAAAATTATAAGAAAAAAATTGAATGATGAAAAATGTGACCTATTCAAAACCCAATGAGTTTTTACAGCCGGATTTAGACGGCACATTTTTAAAGCATTTTTTAACATAAACTTTAATAAATATTTGCAATAGGACGACCCTGATATAGAAGTTTTATTTAAGTTTGCAAATCACAACATCGGATACCGAGAAATGTGATCAGAACTTTCCAAATCCTGCAGCGTATTTCCGTATTGCACAGAATTCAATTTCTTTGTCTTGCCAAAAGTGACAAAGGCATTCTTCTTCCTGCCTAAATTCAATTTTGTGTTATTGGTTGGGCATTACCGAGGTTTGTAAAGGCCCTGACGACTCTCGAGTATTAAGCTATGGATTCCAAAATCAGAATTATTCATATGGAAAAATAAATGAAATACGTGATTGAAGTGACAGCACGTGAAAATGTGACAGTTTCTAAAAATGGCGTTCATATGTCTGAAAACCGATTTAAAGTTCAGCCACTTACACTTTTTAGAATTGAGAATGCAAACGAAAATGTGAATGGAAATAATGGCGCCTGTCATGAAATCATCTGTCGCAATCCAGTCAACGAGCATAATTGGCAAAACCGATTTCCAAAATAGTTTCACAGTTTTAAAAAAATCTGCCGAATTTTCTTAATTCGGCATATTATACTTTGTTAATGTACTGTTCTCATTAATATACTGTTCTCATTATACTTTGACTTAATAATCATGTTTAAGTAGACGCCGTACGTTTAAATTAGTCAGAACGTCACATTTTTACCAGCCCAGGAAATTGGTTCCACCAGACCAGGAAAACCTGGAAAGGTCAGGGAAGGATGCCTTATTTTGAAGAAGTTCAACCTATTAATGATGTCACAATCCAAAATTAACGCTTCTACTTTGCTAGCTTCCCAGTACAAATTTGCAATATTTTCAACAGTACGAGGCAAATTTGCAATATTTTCCACGTTTTCCGAAGACAAACTTGCAAAATTTTAAAAATTGTCTTGATAATATTTTGCAAGATTTCCAAGCACAAATTTTCAGAATTTTCATCGGTTTCCGAAGACAAACTTGCAAAATTTTAAAAATTGTCTTGATAATATTTTGCAAGATTTCAAAGCACAAATTTTCAGAATTTTCAACGGTTTCCGAAGACAAACTTACAAAATATTCCACGTTTTCAGAGCAGAAATTTGCGAAATTTTAAAACTTTTTGTGTGATACAAATTTGCAAGATTTCCAATTTTTTCCAACACAAATTTCTTACATTTTCAACTGTTTCCGAGGGGAATTGTTCAAAATTGGCAACAGATTCAGAGGGCAAATTGGCAAAATTCTCAAACTTTTCCGAGTATATATTTTGAAAAAATGTCATGCTAATTTTGAAAATGATTTAAAAATTTCCTATGTTAGTTTAAGCATTTTTTTTTCTAAAAAATTGTCATTAGTAAAAATATTGAATATTGTTGTGTGTAGCTTTCGCGAAATTGTTGATAATCTTGGGATATGTCAATTTTGACATTGACATTGGTCAGGGAAATTTGTTTAAAAACCTGGAAAAGTCAGGAAGTTGAATTTGAAATTTCTGTGGGAACCGTTTACAAAATGAAGAGTGAAATGTCATTTCAAAGTGTTTACAGTATATGTTAAAATGTCCCCTGCTGATTAGTTGAAAATAAGCATGAAAGTTTATTCCTTATAAAAAGTTCTCATGGTTTTATATTTCTTGTTTAGGGGTCAGTTTTTGAATTGGATTAGCTAACTTAATTTTATGTTTTTTATGGATACGTCCTTTAAGCACAATATAAGTTGCTTTAAAGTTTGTTTTTGTTTAGTTATGGTATATATTTAATTTTAAAAATATCTAGAACATGGGAAGAGTTCTAAAAAAAAATTTTTTTTAAATGAAACTATCTAGTTCATTTTTTCAACAGGTCGAATCGCTATTCATTTGGTTTTCAAGTTTTTCTTATGTTCTAGAGATAGTTTTTAAGTATATTTAAATAAAGATTTTTTTCATAAAAATCACCCCTTTTTATTATTACAATTATTAACGAAATATTATTCCCACGTGGTTTTCATATCTTTTTATGACTTGAATCTGCATGTAGTTTATAAATTAATTTGACCAACTCCCTTTGTTTCGGAATAACCCACGCTTAAAGTTCCTCATTTATTTTCTGGGAAATTGCATTTTATGATTTCCACGAACACTCGTGTTATCTGATCAAATTTATCACAATTTTAATTCGTTTTTTTCAGTCCATATTCGACGCAGTATTACAGCGGGGAGCCGCACGTTCAGAACCAGGAGAGCAACTACAGCGTGAACGTGACCTACCGGCCCACGTCCTCGCCGGCCCCATCCTCGGGCACAGGACCTGCGGGAGGCAACCCGAACCCGGCCAACGGGTATGCTGTCAACCCGGACAACCCTTCGCCAAACTCGTCGCAACTATCTGTGCACAGCGGGGAAGGCGGACACCCCCAGCTGGTCAGCCGCACCACCACACAGAATAGGACGCAGCAGGTGACTGGACTGGTTTGGTGACCCTGTTATTTTGACATTTCACCCAAATTTCACTAAATATGCTTTTGTGTGAACTATTCTTTATGATATCGCTTTCAAAAATGAAGCGAAGAGTCGTTTTCAAAAATGGTGCTTGGAAATTTCGAAAATGTCTGCGGACAGTATGTGCTGACCATCGCCATGGAAGCCATTTCAAAATATTCACTGCATTTTTTAAAAGTATTGTTTGGATATACCGATTTTATTTTTTTCAAGGTTTGAAAATTGGATTGGAAACAATTCTAGCTTTTTGTGATTTCTACTTGAAGTAGCCAAATTTTTGAAGTTGTAACGTATTCACTCCAGCAGACCCACTTTAAAAACATTTAGGAAACCGGAATTTTTAAAGCTTATGTACATCTGCAGAGGATGGTATGGTAGAAATGGGCGAGTTGAACTTTCTAGTCGAAATGGGTTTTTCGGCGTTGAAATGCCGAGTTTGAGCAGCTATTTCTGAGCCGTGAAACTTGGAATTTCAACAATTTCGAATCCGAAAAAAATCTAGCTAGATTCAAACAGCAATAGCCTTCGGGCCAATTAATAGCAAATTAATGGTTGAGCAATTATTTCCGAGTCAGTGAAACTTGAGTAATCGATTCCAAACAAAACTCAACCAAACTCTGCTCGACCCTTTTGTACAGCTCGCCCATCTCTAGGAGGGATCAATAAAAAGGCGATCATGCGGAAAATAGATGAGGGAAGCTGTGAAGGGTCGATTTTGTGGTTTGCTTTTTTAACATTTTGGATGAACGTAAACATTTCTGCACTAACAAACTGTTGCTTTTACAGGTCACCACTGTAACCAAAGTAATCAAGAGCCGGGAGCTGAGACACATCGGTCCCGATGGGCAGCCGCTGGATTATGATCCCTCTCTAACATATGGGAGCACGCAGCCTCCACCGCCGCCACCCTCGGACTACACTGCCTACGGGTACGGTGGAATGACCGATCCTGCTTCCCGAAGTGACTATGGCACCTACGACTCCGGCCGACCGCCAAGTCCTGGAGCCCAAGAGCCACCACCTGGCCAAGATTACATGCACTATGGAACAAGGCCACACAGTCCGGGGAGTGAAGCCAGTAAGTTCCTTTGTTTAAGGTGGGTTTTTTTTTTGACAGCTTGGGATTGCCGTTTGATAAGCTTTCTTCGGAAAAGAGCTTTTGATAAGAGCCGATTGATTAATTTGTGATAAGTTGGCTTGCTCAACGGTGTTTAAACGTGGGTGTTGCTGCTTCAAACTGAAATGAACTTTGGACTTTGGATATTTGTAGAAAATTGTTGTCAAAAGTGAATCCAAATTTGCGAAGGTTATGTCATATTTCATAGACAGAAGGTCGCACCAGGCTTTTCGGCGTTGTTTTATGTGAACTATTCTTTTTTGGTAACTTTTGCAATTGTCAAAAGTGCGTTTTCAAAAAATTTCATGTCTAGAAACGTTTATCAAACATCACATGGTTTTATTCCGATTAGATAACCATTACTGATTTGGCCAGAGAATCTTAAGACAATGCACTGCATACATGTACGTTTCAAAAATGTATAGATCTCTGGGGGTGAGTACATAAAATGTCCACTGAGATGTACAAAAAATATCCATTGAACGATGATTTTTGCAGGGATGTCAAAGAATATACTGCATCGGTAAAGTTCTTGTAAGGTTGTAAGAAACTATAATAATGGCTACAATGTAAATAGTTTCGGCTTTTTGCAAGTGCGTATGGAGTTCCATCTCGAGAAAAAAATTAACAACATTTTGTTGCCCCATATTAAAAAATATTGTAACATTGCTGTTATAAACCTTCGCTATTGAACTCCTCATGGCATTCTTGGGCTTTTATTACTTTTCTAAGGCATTTGAATTTATTTCTCTAACCTGTCATCATGTATATTTTCAATCGTTTTAGGCTCACGCAGAAATTACGATAGCTACCCCTCGCCACACCGCACCAGCTATCAAGATTATGATCCTCATATGCTCCCGCCCCCACCGCCCATCGGGCAAGCAAGATCGCCACTGCCAGTTGACTACGCGGTCTACCCGATGCGCCAAGACGGCCCGCCCCCTGGTGGGTACCAAGGCAACTATGGTAGCCCCAGCGTCGGAGGTAACGGCATATCAGGAGGCGTAGGCGGTGTCGGCAACTACTGTGATCTAGTGGACCGGCCACCAACGCCTCCCAGCCCCACCTCCGATGCTTCGGCTTCCCCTTTGCCCCAGCGTGCAATGCCCCAAGCAGGCCCTGGGGCCCAAGGACAGCAGCCCTATCCCCTTTCCGGGTACGAGGAGCTAGACAACACCTTGGTTCTATCACGCACACCCCGCAATCCCGACTTGTACGACCCGTATGGCAGTCACAACCCCAACCACGGAGGACCTTATGGTAGGATGACCCATACTTTTTTGGTTTTGCTTGACATTTGACCTCCCTGCCCCCTCTAGGACAATTTTCTAGCCGTTGCCTCCCCTGAACATGCTTTCGTATTTTGCATTGCTATTCAAATAAGGGACTGTCACCACGTGATCTTGAAGTGTCTTAATTTTGCTCTGAAAAAATTTACTCAACTTTTCATTTCTTCAAGAATGGCTAAAAGGAATATCGAAATTGTTCGAAACTCCCTATAATCTGATTACAAGATGATTACAAGAGATGCCCGAATGGGGGCATTTTTTAGGAAGTAGTCTTGGAAGTATGAGTAAGAATGATTCTTACGTTTAATCATGGCCAGAAATTACCGCAAAAATAACGATTTATTTCTATCGCAATCTGTTTTTTTTTCTACCAAGTCATCCAAATTTGGATGATATCTTTACTCGTGGTAAAGATACGGTTTATATACGAAGGAACTTGTGAATATATCTTAATTATGCTAAGCTTTTGAAAATTTTTCGGGCAATCCTAGATAGACCATATATTCTGACTTGAGATCACGTAGATCAGTCCCTTACTTATTGTAAATCCCTGTGTTGTAGTTTTGGTGTTGAGGATGTGAGTAAATTGGACTTTCTTCTTTTATCAACTTGGGAGGTTTCAGGATAAAATTTCTATTTTCATAAATCATTTTGCAATTGTGAGGAACTTGTTAAGGACGATACATTCTCAATTTCCATCTTAGACCAATTGGAGCCAATGCAATTGGACTAATTTTTAAAAGCGTTAATGACTGCAATTGAGAGATGTCTGACAGCTGATGATAACTTGCCCTAGAAAAATATTTCGCCCATAAATTGCAGTCTTCTGAAGCGTGGATCTTCCTGATTTTTGTCGTTTGCAAATCAGATCACTCCTGGTAGAAAGCAAAATATACATGTGCATAAATAACTTTGCAATACTTTTCAATTAATTTATGATTTCTGCATAATGGAAAAAAATATGAAAACTACTGAGAAAATATCCCAAACCACGCTTTGTTTTCTAGCTATTGTTTGTAAAATATTGCAGCTCTCCCCTGATGTAATTAATACTTAAATGTGAGTAGTTTTTTCGGCTGCGTAGAAATTCCTCATCGACTTTTTGTACAAGGTTCCAAATTTATTTACCTTTTTTTTCAGTTTAAGATGGGAGGAGTTTTGTCATTGTACCTAACAATTGCAGAATGAACAAGAACAGCCCGGAGACAGAAATTAGGTCACGAGTTCCATATTGAAGTTAGTTTATACCCAAAGGCGACTCAAACTTAATTAAATGTCCTTATGTAATATCATAATTTATGAAATCATAAATTATGCTGTTCCCACCTTGATGCTATCAGCACTGTTTGATTATTGGGCTGCCCCCTTTTTAGGTGTTGTAAACACGATAAACCCGAAAGCACATAAGGATCCAATTTCTGTCTCGGTGTTGGAACTGTCTGGTATTAACGCGGAAATACCTGGATTAGTGAACAACTCGCGAGTTGAATTTCTCGTTCAAATACATGTCTGTGGGAAGTAAACCACGCAATCCCAACCAGCTTTCCAAGTACATGTTCTGTATGGTTGTATGTTGATTGCTCATGCTGTGTTTGAAAATATTGCCAGTTTATTAGCCTGCTTTATATCATATTTTGTTCAGCATCGATATTGATATACCTTTAAATTCTTGAAGTTTGCACCAAAGCCATGAAAAATCCAAGTTGAAGAGTTTTGCAAAAAAAGAACACGATGGAATCACGAGACTTAATTGTTGCGAACATCTTGAAAAATTGCCAGTGTTTCCCAGAATTGGATAAGAATTGGCTATTATTTTTTTTTTCCTGGAACAAAATTACATCTTTTAAGATCACATTGCATTTTTCTAATTTATGAACTGGACCACTTTGAATTATTAAAGTTATTTGGGGGACACTAACTGAAAATTCAAAGTTTGGGGAAGTCTGTATATAATGGGGTTGATTTTTAACTTTAGCAAGACAAATACCAAAATGGAGAATTTAAAAAAATATTACTTGCGGTTTGAAAATACATTGCACAAAATTTTATTTCTGGTGACATTTTTACGAAAATCAAAAATCAGAAGATTAGAAGGCATCAGATTTACACTGAAGTTTATTGTCAATTCCAATATCTTATGGTCTAAACATCAGTTTATTCTGCTTGCATAATTCGTTAATTGAGTATATTCTAAAATTAGTTTTCCCATTATTTATCTGTATTTAAGGTAAATCTCAATCTCTTTTCTATTATACATGTACGTGTTGGAGATTTTTTCCCCAGATTCATAACATGGTGCTTGGTGTCTTAAAGATGGGATACACTTTGAGTTTCATTGTATCAAAAAGAAATTAGTTTTGAAATTTCAAATAACATTTATAGAACTGTTGATTTATAAAACATGGGAAAGTCAGGGAACTTGAAAATGACCTGGAAAAGTCAGGGAAGAATGGTTTCTTTTTAAAAAGTCAGGGAAATTCAACGCAGTCATGGCAATCTAAAATTAATACTTCTACAAGGTTAGCTCAGGGCCCATTTTCCAAGTAGAAATTTGCAAAATTTTTCAACATTTGCGGAGTATTGATTTGGAAACTTTTCCACGTTTTCTGAGTATTAATTTGCAAAATTGTCCACGTTTTTTGAGTACAAATTTGCAAAATTTCCCACGCTTTCCGAATACAAATTAGCAAAATTGTCCACGTTTTCCATGTACAAATTTACGCAATTTCTCACGTTTTCTGAGTATTAATTTGCAAAATTTCCCACGTTTTCAGAGTAGAAATTTTCAAAAATGTCCACGTGTTCCGAGTACAAATTGGCAAAATTTCCCACGTTTTCCGAGTACAAATTAGCACAATTTTCCACGTTTTCCGAGTACAGATTAGCACAATTTTCCACGTTTTCCGAGTACACATCAGCAAAATTGTCCACGTTTTCCGTGTACAAATTTTCAAAATTCTCTAGGTTTTCCGTGTACAAATTTTCCACATTTTCCGAGGAAAAAATTTGCAAACTTTCACACTTTTTCCGCGCACACATTTTTAACATTTTCCGAATACAAAATTTTCATGCAATTTTTTTAAATTTTTTAAAAAAAAATTCTATTTTAATTTTCAAAATTGTCGTTAGTGAATTTTGAAAAATATTTTCCAGTGTCAATTTTGGAAAATGTCAATTTTTCACGTGGTCATTGGTCGGGGAAATTTTTTTTCAAACCTGGAAAAGTCAGGGAAGTTAAAAATGAAATTTCTTGGGGAACCCTGTATACCTCTTTTATTTTCAGCGCGCACCTCTGAAGAGTAAATGGCCAAGGATGCTATTGACCTTCTGGAAATCTACTCCATTTTTTATTCGACTTCAGCAATGGATCTTAAGCTCAGTTAATGCTCCAACTGTTTTTTTTTTCTGGGAAGGAAAAAAAAAAGGAGGGTGCGTTGTCACCTCATGCAGGGGGATGAATGTGAGGGATGAGAAAGGAAATACCCCACCCAAAAACCCTTGAGATTGGGATCACATTTACTGCTCTTCAAGAACTCGAAATGCTCGTGTGGGCGACGTGCAGGGGAGACAAAAGGGCCAGGTAACCATGGGGGGCTGGACCTGGCGAGCCAACATGACTGATGTCTTGAGATCACTCCAGCGCTAGTTGCATGCCCTACCTAGTTACCACGTGGGAAGAAAAGGAAAACGTTGAAAATCCATGGTCAGATAAAAAATAAAAATGCACCGACCAAGGATCTGCCAAGTGAAACTGCCAGGCTGGACAATGGTGCCAGTGCTTATTTACGAAATTATGGCAATTATCGTAAACCGTATGGGGGAAACCAGTTGTTGACCGTAACTGATTTACCTGGACGTTTTTCCAAGAAGGTGTGTGCAGACTGGTTGGGTATTCAGGTTATTTACCAAATATGAATTGTTGATTGCTGAAGGAAAAAGTATTTCCTGTCCCGTGATTCATGATCGGCCTAGAAAGGGATTTATCTTGAGCATTTTTACATGTAGCACGTGCCGTGACTAATTCTGTGTAATCGTTGTTGCACCATTTATTCCCAAAGAATACAAGTGTCATACACATAAACTGGTCATATTTGATGTGCATATGCGCCAGTGATGGGTATTTGTTAGTCTAAAAACTAATCGTTCATGTAGGCCTATTAGTCTTGACTAACGACTAATTTGGTTAGTCCTTAGTCATGGCTCTATACCGATTGATGATTGATTAGTACTGAGAATAATATTCGTTACACTGTAGTCATTTAGTGGTATCGTACATGTACATGTTACTGTATGACATAAACTGTGTTGACCTCAAACAGGGTTCCCCCAGACCTGGAAAACCTGGAAAAGTCAGGGAACTTGAAAATGACCTGGAAAAGTCAGGGAAGAA
>JAQGAO010001546.1:0-23836 GCA_034697705.1 Ommatoiulus sabulosus | reverse complement strand
TAGAATATTTCAATTTCTAGTCACGGAGATTGTCCAGTTCGGGAGATTTAAAACGCCCCATATTCCGAAACATAGCCCAGAATAGTGCATGCTTACCTACGTTCCATTTTGAGAACTTGAAACCTGTGTTGAAACTCACTCTGCCGCACCATAGCCCCTTATGTTCATATATAGGGGCTGTGGCCTTACCCAGCTTCACAGTATATACTGTGCCAGTATTTTGAGGCTTCAGCAGCTATCAGCGCCACCTACTGTCACTGGCGAATGCACTTTTTCCATTTTACAGATAAGTTCTAGTCCTGTTTTTCAGATATTTTTACACCCCATTATTGAGTAAGTTTACCTGACCTTAATTCTAGCTTCCGAAACAGTAATCAGTTTTAAAGTCACATAACAATAACGTGGAATAGCTTACCTTGGACCCATTTGCCATCTTCAAAGGTGCATTTAGAGTTGCCCAGGTTTAAGACAATAGGACCGTAATCAATCCCTAATTCAGCCTGGCTTTGCTGCGGACCAATATCCCGTTGTAAACTGGAGAGAGAGGACGACTTTCGAGGCGAAGTTTTACGGTGAGAAAACTTATTCGAAAATAATGGCATTGCGTTTAAAAATCAACACAGAAGCGTGCCACGAACTTTTCAAAACAAATCAGAATGCTGCATTGCTGATTCTATTTTGGTGAAAGAGTCGCCCTCTATTGGGCTAACTGCGCAACACAACGCAGTTTCGCAAATTTTCGATTTCGTGTGCATTTGCACGTTTTTGGTCTTATTTTATTTTTGTTCAGACGCGATTTTTCTTTTAGTTACTAAAAAAAATAATATTCCATCAAAATGCCAATTCGAGTGGTTGGAAGGGCATCCAAATACGATGGAAAAACATTATATGATATCGCCTTAAATCTGAAGAACTTTGGCGCTGGAAGAATCGTGTATCGAAATGCTTTCAAAAGATACTCCGAACCCACCTTTTATAAGATTGTCAGTGTAGAACCTGACTTGGAATCGGTACGTATGAATACGTTATACATCATGTTATTGTAATGTTTTTAGAGTCGGTTGATCTACTGAAAATCCGATATATTTTAAGTAACGTACGACATGAGATCATGATTATTAGCTCACAAACGTTGAAATTATACCTACAAGTTATGCAAGTAAGCTTATATGAAACCACATAAATGAATGTCGTGTTACTCTGGTACCCACCTGAATGTCTTATTGTGTATTTACAAATATTCCAAAATCGAAAAATAATCAAGATGAGCTAGCTAGCTGACAGAAATGCATTATCAATTCAAGTTCTAACATCGTACTGTATCATTCATTTTTACTGAAAAATGTTTAGTTCTACAAGTTTTGAAGTTGCCTAAAAGTTTATTTATCAGCTGATGACTGAAAATCACTGAAGTAACTTAGGAAAGATTGTAGAGTAATTTTGCGAAATTCAGGATTGAGCTAAAATCGAATTTTGAGGAAAAAGTTGTAAATTTCAGTGTTATTTCCCTTCTTATTTAAATCTAGTTTGTGGACAAAATTCTGGAAGAGCCGCTCTACCTTTCTTGATTTAGTTTGCTCATTTAATGTTCAAAAACTGCCTATGATGAGATATGTTTTTCTATTACAGGATAGATTAGGAAAGGTAATCGTTGAACAGACGTTTCGAGGTACGAATTAGCTTATAGCTTTATAAGGGAAATAATTTTCAGTGACATTGCGTACGAGCATGTTTGCTACAAATTGTTCTCTCCAAAATAGGGAAATATTACGGCCAACGTCTTCTAGGCGCTGCCTATAAGCCTGACTTCAGATTGTTACCCAAAGAAGACGAAGATTCATTTTGCAACAGACAGATTGCACCAGCACCAGAGAAGCTCCTACCTAAATTTCGCCCATTTCCGCCACTGCTTAAACGGATGATTCTGGACGAGATGAAAGCCAAAGGTCAACCTTGCGACAAAGAACCACAATTAAAAATGGTTTACAGATCCGCTAATTTTGCCCAATATCGTGTGGCAAATGAAGGCGAGGTGCCAAATGTAGAATTTACTCCACACACTAGTTGGAATTTATATGAGGACGTAATGGAAGTTCCGAAAAAGTCAACTTGACTACCATGTAATCAACTTTCTATATCAAACGGTATTTCATTGTTGTAACAATTTGTCTGATAGTTCAGGTTATAATAAAATGTATTCATTAATATGAATTGCTTTCAAATAAAACAGAATTTAAGAAGAAAAAAGATATAGCTTGGGTGACATTAAAATGATAACAGTTTTTGGAGTAAATCCACAGAAATTTACAGCTCTTTTTAAAAAAAATTGTTTATTATAAAAAGAAAATTACATTTCTAAATGATTGCTATTCTGTCTAACACTTCACCAAACAATGGAAATATGCAATCACTTATGGATCAATTCTCTGTTGCCATGTACAAAACACGATCCAAATATCTTCATTTTGACAACAAAGAAACTCATTTAAAAATTAAAAATGGTTAAAATACAAAAATGGGCCGATCAGTTTTGTTCATTTGGTATCAGTTATCACAGATCAAGATTTTCCTAATTACGTAGGACTAAAAACATCATAAAGACTATAACAAGTAAAACATTCAAAACAGAAGAAATCACACATTTACTAAGTTCCCATAGTATGCAGTGATTGATTTGCATTTCCTGTTCAACAAATTTTGTTCAATGCGAACTTTTCCTGAATGCGCAGCAAGTACAGTCACCTAAAATAAAAATGAATTTCAGTAACATTAATTTAATCAGTGCAACTGTACCACACCTTAATTCTCACTGAAATAATTAAAAGCACCGCATTACCTGATCCATGTCGCTATTTTTCGGTAGAAAGAAGGCAACATCTTTAGTTATGGCTCGTGTCACCTCCATTATTTGAAACGTAAGAAAACTGAGTTAAGGAAATATTCAAAATCATAATGAAAATACCACAAACAAAAATCACAAATTTTCTGTGGTCTTTGGACATTTTAAATATTTTTATAAAAGGATATCCATTAATCGGCATCGATTTCAAATCGTATACCGCTTGTTTCGCGTAATCAGGGCCTCCCCACGGTGGGCTCAAGAACACTACATCTGCTTTCAAATATGGTGCCAACTGCATATAGTTGCCCACGATGAAGTCGATTTTGTCTTCAACACCGTAGATGCTTGCATTGTGCTTGGCAAGCTTGATTTTCTTGTGATCTATATCAATTGCAATAACTGCAAAACAATACAAAAAGTCAGGAATCTTGTAGAGATACTAATTTATTTGGCAAAATTCTGTTTACCTTTTTTGCAAGTTAATGCCAACTGTATTGTATTTCCACCAGCTCCGCAAAAAGCATCAATGACAACGTCAGTCTTGCACTGTTTCGCGATGTGTCTCGCTATCACTTCAGGAGTGACACTAAACCACGCTTCTAAACACAAATATGAACAACAACAAAATGTCAACAAATATTTTTTTTATGATTCAACATCTGCATGCTTGCAGTGCTTGTTATGTTGAAACAAGCTTTTGTTATAAACCTCACTTACCTCTATCTAGTAGGATCCCTTCATCGAATTTTGTGAATAGCCTAAACCGTTGTTGGTAGTATTTTTCAAGTTCTGGATCATTTCTGGCATCAAAGGCCAAAACAGTGTCATCGTCCTCTCCCAACAATATGTTCGGCATTGCAGACACGTCCCTTGTAGAGGTAACAGCTTTTGGCTATTATTAACAAATCAACACATAAATTTCAGGAAAATTTTAAGGTAAGGCATTTGTTGTGGCGAATTCCAATTGTCAACACCAGGGCAGAGCAGTTTCTAGCCCGAGCAAGCCAAAGCAACCGGAAGTCATGATTTTTTTGGCGCAGTGCGCCCTCATCCGCCATGTTGGATTCATTAGCTGCTCGACCTCTTGAGACCGAGCAGTTGGGGTGCTCTCAGAGCAGTCTTTTTGGACAAATGGAACAGTCCAGCAGGGTGCACCGATTTCTACGAAGTATGCACGATGGACAAATGGAACAGAATGAGAGCAGTTTTGTATACTCGGGCTACCCCAGTGTACTCTTTTTGGACTATTGGAATTCGCCATTAATAAAATAATTGTTACGTGAAAAAATCACGGACATTTAAAACAATTAAAACCAAATTAAATTGAAGTTCTTCTTACCGTATCATTGTTGACCGAACAGGATAAATCTGATGGAGCATTGAAGTCATCAAATCGAAGGTGTTTCGATTTTGTTTTCTTTTTCTGATGCTTGATTTCCTTCCTAATGGTCTTATGGCAGTATTCAACTTTTCCACCGACAATAACCATTTCGTTCGGTATTTCCGGCTTATCAGTTTGTACTGCTAAACCCAAGTGTTGATAAATTTGGTAAACTTTATGCAAACCTTCTACACCTTCTTCATCAAACCTACATTTAAAAAGGAGACAAACCATCACTTAAGTTGTAATGAACTTAAGTATATACAAGTATTTGACTGAAATACAGCGTCACATTGCTACGCTACTCTAAAACTATTATTAACTGGAAAAATGTGGGGAAAATATGGCGATTATTAAATAAACTTAAAATTAAGACTTCAGTTTGCATATCATTATCTATTGGCTTAACTCAAAAGTGGTTTTAAATTAAGAGAATAAGATTTAGAATGGTTTTTGTTTCAAAGGGGAGTACATGATTGTAGATATGATTCTTGCATATTTAGCCAAGAGTCACTGGTAAAATTAAAATTATATTAAGAGCCATTTTTTGTGAAATGTTCCCACACTGCCTAGATTTCTTTGGTTAGATTCAAGCATACGATGGAAATAAGTGATGTGTTTTCTTGATGTCAGAAAACGTGTAATTGAGTGAGTCTGAAAAGTGTAAAACTGGTCCCATGGTCAAATGCAAAAAATGTGTATCAACATACTTTCGCTTTGATGTGCTCAATGCCAGTTCAACTGAAGACTCTCCCATCTCTTTCTCCTGCACGTTTCCATCGATATTTTCAGAATGTGAATTTATTGCACTGGGTAACTGCTCAATGTTTATATTTGCCGATATGGGTTCATTCATATCTTCAGGCAGAATGCTAAGTTGAATCAAAAAGTAATGATCAACATTCAATATCGAAAATGGGCATCGAATGCTCGCTAATCAACATTTAAAGTGCAAAAATATGGCTTCCCAAAAATAAAATTGATAGAAAATGCAGAGACGCTTACTTATGCTTTGATTTGATCAATGGCAGTTCATCAGGAGACTCGTCGTTCTTCACCTTTATAGCATAATCCATTTTTTCTATGGGAAAACTAATATAAAATAAAACGGTCATGATTCTTTACATGGGATTAAATCACAATAAAAATGTGAAACTTAGTAAATACATTTTATGATAACATTATTACAGCAATTGCAATGCATTTCACCAATTATCATGTCATTTACATGCATTAACTTGTGTGTAAATCCACAGCTGTGTGTGCAGGTGCACAGTTTTAAATTGCAGTTTCAAAACATCAAGTAACATTTTTGGCAGAAAGTTAGCATATAGTAATAAAACAGTTTAGATTGAGTTTTTATAAAATAAATTTTAGAAAGAAGCTATTAAACAAGCACAGCGAAATTGCTCTCAGATATTACTTCCAGGGAAGGAACGAACGAAAATGACCAGCATTTCAACTGTAAAAATGTAGATTAAAAAAAAGCTAATTAACTAATGATTAGACTGCATAAAGATAACTCACTATTCCTCAACAAGGGTAACATTTTCTTTGTCCAATTTCTGAACAGGCTCAGATTCCTCCACATTGGCCAGCCGCAGGGGTTTTGCATCTTTCTTAGAGATACAAGAACTCGTGCTTTCACAAAGTTCGTTGAAGTGTGAACCATTTACAATTTCTTGTATGTCTGAATTGCTTTCACTGCTAACTTCCGTATGGGGAGTAACATTTTCTTTGTGCAATTTCTGAACAGGCTCAGATTCCTCCATGTTGGCAACCTGCATGGGTTTTGCATCTTTCTTACAGATGGCTTTCGCAAAGCTTTCGCAAAGTTCATCGAAGTTAGCAATTCCTTGTATGTCGGAATTGCTTTCACTGCTAACTTCCGCATCCGTATCGTTTATAACACTGGATGAACTATGACATAGTTCACCACTAAGTTCAGAATTCTTATAGTTAACATCATTGTATAAACTAAGAAGTAGTTCACGCATGGCCGAATGCCTTTCCGTGATATCATCCTCAGGGTTTGTCCAAACATCGTAATAATGTTGCTTAAAGTAGGTATAATATTGTTCATATTGGGAAGTGTTAAACTCTACCCAAATGGTATTCCATTGATCTTGATAACTATTGTCAGGATTATACGCATCCATTTCACTAGAAGCACTGGCATCTATTTCAGTTTCTTTACATTCAATTTCACAAGAAGCCTTAGCATCTACTTCAGTTTCCTTGCATTCGATTTCACTAGAAGCATTGGCATCTATTTCAGTTTCCTTGCATTCAATTTCACTAGAAGCATTGGCATCAATTTTGGAAACTTCAGCCTCGCTAAACCAAACAAAATCATTGTCAGTTTCCTTAGTTTCAATGTCATTAACCACAATGGCATCCATTTGGTCACCTCCACCCACAACGGCTTTAACTTCATCGAAATTCTCTGCCACCATATTTAATTCTTCTTCCTTGGTACCGTACGCAGGGTTTATGAAATCCTTGTATTTTTCCTGCCAATTATGCCAGACAATTTTATCTCCTTCTTGTTGCCAAAATTCTTCATACGCAGTACTGTAATAATCTTCCATGTAGCCGTCATCTTTTTTAGATGATTGTCTCTTCCAACTTTTTGTAGCCTCCTGATGGCAAGGTAAAATTCGATTAATATTACTGAGAAAATGAAGTTATGGTCACTGCCCTTTAAGGAGGAGTCCTAAGGACAAGCAGCACTTTTGCATTCAAGAGAATTTACAGAAAATTTCTTACATGCTTAGAAAATATGCTTACGCGTTTTTTTGTAGAAACAAAATCGCAAGGTAATCCAAGTTTTTTCATTTTCCTCCTCATTTGCTTGTCATCGAGATGCTTCGTTGGATCATAAACTCCGTTTTCACTAGAATCTGGGTAAAATGCACGATTGCATTCATTTTCATCACTGAAAGTGTTCCCAAATTTGATAAAGGTTATGTTGGAGTCATAAATCGTAATTTTAATAGTGTCTTAATTTTGGGGGGAGGAATTTACGGCATCCACAGATTAGTCAACTCAAGTGCTCCAACAACTGGAAAACCACTGATTGTGGTATACCGGCATCTAAGTGAGATTATAAGTCACAATTTTGAACAATAGAATTCTGACATATATTGCCAAATATCGCCTCATTGCAAATTATAACAGGAGACAAAGTTTCGTCCCCATGTGCAAAACTCAGCAAATCTGTGCCAAGATAATTCATGGCACACAGAGGAAGCTTGCTTATATTGGAAGTTCATGTATAGCCAATGCAATTGCCAATTAGCTTGCCATAAATTCCCCCACTCCCAACTTAATATGAAAGAAACCATACTTCAGATCAACTCTTGTTATTTCGCAGATTATATTCACAGTAACTCCTGTTGCGGGTAAAGTATCAACCTGGAGAACAACCGTGGCCATTCGCCTGATGTGGCCCTCACTTTTGTGTTCTGCATCATCAACCATTTTGCCAAAGCAAGTATAATGTTACTGAAACAATTTAAAAGGAAGGGTGGAAATGAAAAGCTGGACAAGACAGAACTAAGTAAAAAATTATATGGAACGTACAAGATTTTCGTGAAATTAATTTTGCCTTTCATTCGCTCGATCGCGTATATTGCAAATGTCCCAATTTGCTTTTTTTTCCAGTTTATATAGTGTAGCATATCTGAGAGCAAAATGATGGCTTGTTGGATACAAAGTCAAATTAATATATTGATTATCGTTCTACAACGATTATATTATCATCTAATAAAACTACAATTGTATATTGTAGCCGTGGTCATAATGCTAGGCTATCAAAACAACTGTCAGCACACTATAGGCACGTACAACAGCTTCATTATCAGTAAATTGAATTAAATTGGATATTACAATTAATTTGGACATCTAATAATCACTTACCCTTCCTATAATCGAGATGATGCGGTAAATACCTTCGCGTGTTGTCCGAGAATGTTCCTCCACGTGCGTTCCTGCCAATAGTAATCACTCGCACACCGACTCACAGCCCAGCACGTAAAAACTACAATGAGGCGAAAAAAAACTGTTACCTCGGTATATATACGCCAGATTGCCCCAGTGCATTCTGGGAAAAGAAACGTTCACTGCCTTGGTGCGCCATCTCGTGGTGATCCGATACGGCCTGATCGTCTGCTTGATCAAAATAGTGCGATACGTTACGGTGACGTTAATGGATTAATTTAAGTTATATTAATAATAAATTTAAAATTATTTAATACTCGTTATTGACAATTCAGAAACGTCCTTAATTTCAGAACCTTAAACATGTTTTGATCGTCTTGCGGGGCTCTTGATCAGCCCCAGAAGTTTCGTCAAATTTAATTTAATGTACGTACATGCATGTATATATATACCGACACTTTTAGGGCTAGATCAGATTCAAACTCAGATTTGAACAATGATGATTCAACAATAGGACACAAATGCAGATCGACCATGTGCTCCGTATGAAAGGGCGGGAATTTCCCCGGAAAATCTATACGAGACATGCTGTACTTCAAAGTGACGTACGTTTCAGGATATATATGCACCGGCCACGGTGGCACCAGCGTCTTTGAAAATCAAAGAATGTGATAGCTGCGGCATCCACAATTATATGACACAACAATCAATAATAAAAAATAATGAAGTAAGAGAATTTTTACCTTTACATCAACAGAGTACACAGCTAGTCCATGGACAACGTACAACACAATAAACAACGGTGTGCAATGACTTTGGACAGCCCAGTTATTATTTTCAGGTTTACGGATAGTATTTTTCGTCAACACTCACCGGAACTTATTACGGAAGAAACAATCCATTTTCTGTATTTTAAGATAATTTTTAAAACTTTATATTTGACTGCAATTTGCGCCACAAACAAAGAAGGTGGAACCTTTTTCACGCAAGCCAGTCATTTTTACGTCACTCCTGACGTCATTTTTGCGGGAGAATTTGAAACACATCAAATTGATGTACATGTACATGTATTGCAGTTGCATATTGCTTAAATTTCTATAATAATATGCTTTCTAATACTTTATTAATAACAAATGACGCTTAAATAAATAAATAACACTCATTTTGAGACGTGATCTTCCTTTCGAACGACGTTTAGTTTTGTGAAACTAATTAAAGGAAACTAAACTGAAATATGAATCATGAATTTCTTGTTAAGGAAAGCAATGAGGCTGCCAAAACCATTTATCGGCTTTCTTTACCTTGTAAATTACTTTCCAAAAGTCTAATTACTATACGTACTGTACTCATACACAATCCCTTTTCTACACGTGACTTCAAGACTGCCAAAAGTGACATTCGCAAAACTTATGTCTGAGTACCCATAAAAAAAAGTCAGGAATTTAAATGCATTTAAATTGTCACAATCCAAATTGTAAATTATAAATTTAATAAATAAAATGCAACCTGAGGGGCCATTCAAAAAGGACGTCCTCAGGTGTGGGGGGGGGGGGTATGTTGAGTCACGGACACAATGTGGACAGGGAGAGGGAGGGAGGTATGACCATCTCGGACGTCCACTTCAAACAAATATTCAAAATAAAATCAGTTCCCAGGGTAAAAGGGAAATTGAACGCAATATCGCATAGATGATGTGTTATAAATTGCAAAAGTAAGTAAACAGGGTACCCCCAGGCCTGGATTAGTCACAGTAGAATGGCATTTTTTAGAAAAGTCAGGGAATTTAAACTCATTTAAATTGTCACAATCCAAAATTAATGCTTCTACTGGTACATGGTTAGCTTAAGACCCATTTGCAAACTTTAAAATGTTCCCAGTACAAATTGGCAAATTTTTTATTTTTCTCGAGGATAAATTTGCAAAGTTTTCTATGTTATCCCGAGGACAAATTTGCAACATATTCCAAGCTAAATTTTCAACTGTTTTCTAGTACAGATTAAATGTATAATTTTCAACAGTTTTCGAGTAGAACTTTGCAAAAATTTCAACACATTCTGATGACAAATTGACAAAATATGAAATTTCTGGGGAACCCTGGTAAAGATCACGTAAAATGACGTTATTGTTTTTCGGAAGGCTGCATCAAAAAAAAAGCGATATTTTAATTGATCTTTGCCGACATGTACAATGTGTCCGGTCAATCATGACCCTTCCCCCTCCCCCATTCGGACGTCCGAATGGGGGAGGGGGAAGGGTCATGATTGACCGGACACAATGTAGACAGGGGGTAGGGGGAGTCCAATTATGGGAAGATTCTGCGGACGTCTTTTTTAAATGGTCCTAATCAACTCAACTGAAAAATAGTGCCGTCTCCATTATGGCTAACATATGAAGACTGTTGTTGATCCAAGATGCAGAATAATTGCAAATCATTTCGGATTTGACATAAATGATAACAAGTATTTTACCATGCTCGATTTTGTTAATACATGTACATGTACAAAGCTTCGTGAAAACATTATTAGGCATGCATAATTTGCAAACTATGTAGGTTAATTTGCAAAGTGACATCTTCAATTGTAATTGTAAGTTTTTTTAAAAAATGCATGTAGTTTAAAGCTGCATTTTAAATTTATTTTATGATTATGCACGATCACGTGATGTTATTGTCAAATTTCATTGTACATACTCCCTATAGTTTGTGAATCATTGAGTTATGAGAATTTGTCACCAAAAATTTGACCATTCTGAAGTCTAGTTTAACAACAACGCATAAAAAGATAAGAATTGTGTCCCTTCCAGAAACTTTGTCTACAGTTAATTCCAGAAATATTCGGATATTTGTGAATATGTGATTACGATAAAGATCGAGCTAGTAATTTTCATTCCAAATGTTCTGCATTTTTGTTTTTATTTATCTACGGATTAAATAAATCTCAGCCACACATTTTTCAATAATATTTTATTTGTATTTTATCAAAACTACACGCGTTGTTGTCTCGATTTTATCGGGGATTACTGGTAAACCCTCTTAAATTGGTTGATTAAGTACATGTATTATAACCCGGCCTGTACCTGCAACGGGAAGGTTAAACTACATACAGTACTTATGTAGTTCAAGTCCTTCCATGAAACCAACACGCTATTGTGCATTAAAACTGCGGGTTAGGGGTTAAAGACCGCATTAAATATTACTCATTTCAATAGTAGTCCAAAAACAACTTGTAAGAAAATATTATGAAAGCACGTGCTGGTCAGTACTGCGCAGTACGCTAAGCCTCTGCGGACGTCGTTTCTGGACTTCCCCGCGCACAGGTGTTTCCATATCCCCTGGCACTGGAATATAAATAGATACGGGACATCCCGGACAGCGCATTTCGTGACCGGATTGCAGAACGGCGCTTATAACCTTCGAGCACAGTCGCATTTCCCCCCCGTGCGTTTCAGGCATGCGTACGGAGGCGTTGGAGGTGCAAGGCGTCTCAACAACCTACATCCAGCAGCAGTCGACGTTGGTTCGTGCCATGGTCTAGTAGGTGCTGCGTGCAGATTCCTCGAGGCCATTGCATCGAAAAATATGGCAACACGCCGACTGGTCACGTTCATCGTGACCACCCTGCTGGTCCTGCTCGATTTTGCCAGCGCTGCCATCAACACATCTTCCAACGTCGAGCAGTCTTGCGCTTGTCTTCTGGATCCAAAGACCAGCCAGCTGTCGTGCTCCAGGCTCACCGACTTCAAGGAGTTGTGCGCGTCGCCGCTCGGCCGAAGTGCAGGCGATCACCCGACCCTGGACGAGGTGACCACCGTCTCCGTGGTCGACTCCACCTTTGGCAACTTCAGCTTCGACTTTCTGAGCAACTTTCGCCATGTCCAAAATGTGACGCTGCGCAACAACAGCTTCTTGAACAGCACCATTCGACCGTCTTTGGGCGTGTCGCCCGAGCTCCAGGTTCTGGACCTCAGTGCCAACCACCTGCTGGACCTCGCGCCCGGCGTGTTCGGCAGTTTCCCCGCGCTCAAGATCCTCGATCTGAGCCACAATGACATCAATAAGCTGGACCAGAGTTGCTTCGCTCGTAATAGGCACCTCAGGGAGATTCACATGCACGGTAATGTCTGTTTGAATGATGGGTGGGGGTTGAAGATGGCAATGACCCAATTTAATTCTGAAATTTGGGTGCTATCATTGATGGTGGATTAGCAATGGGGGGTGTTTCAAATAAATCATGACATTCCTAGAAAATACCTAGCAGAAAATCCGTCTTCCTATCCCATCCTGCTTGTTAAGGTCCCAAACTGACCATCATGATCAGACTGCTTATAGTCTGATTTAATTTGCATAATAACCCCTTACCTTACCTTCCCTTCCCCCTCCTCCTGCCAAATGCTACTTTTGATATGAACGTAATATACTGTATTTAAAAAATAAAGATTTTATGTTTATGGATACTTGAACTGCAATATATTACAGTGCATAAATATATTCGACTATATAACTTTAAAAAATTTCCAGCAATGCAGTACTGTTACGATATTTTTGAAATATTATACATTTCAGTTATGGATTTGGAATTATCCTGAATGTTCCATAAATCCATTCTACATACCAGTATACAGTATTTCGAAATACGTTTAGATGTACAGTAAATATACTAGCGAGAGGGGTAAAACTGGAAAACAGCTTCCCAATACTATGAATGTTATGAATATATTGCTCGGAATACATTTAAATAATATTTTTTGTTTGGAAAATTGTATTTCTAATGATTTGGGCTTAAGCCTACATAGTGGATAAATATAGAATACTGGAGAAGGAAAGGGGCCAAAAAGAAACTTTGTACCCCCTGATAAAATTCCTCCCGTGAGACCTTTGCTGCTGTGGTCCAATGACCAGCTGCCAATGACAACTATTTTGAGTCCCCCCATTCAGCGATAGTCTGCAGGGCGAATTCTAAAATGAAACATTTGTTTACCACGAAAATTATTTACCACGCTGGTCCACGCACGATATACTTTTGACATTTTGAGTTTTATTACATTGGCAATGCTCTCCAGCTGTGCCCCCGGAACCAGTGATGGCCGATAATCCCCAAACAGATCAATGGGGCAGGCATAGTATTTGAAGGAAACATCAGTGAATATTATTTTGACAGAACTGTCACGCGTGACCCTGGGTCATAGCTATCATCATTCTAATACCCATGGGCCCCATTCAAAGCAACGTACCTAATTTCTGAAAAAGCCCCACCCGAATACGTTGACATACCGCCACAGAACAATAGAAGCACTTTTGGGTACGGTGCCTTGGAGGACCAAGGTGACCTCGATCGGAGGTTGACATTTTTTTTCTTACTTTCACAAGGAAAGATTGACCGCCAGCAAAAATTGGGGGAACACTTCCCCTGCACCCATATGAGAAATTATTTTCGGATTTCCTCAACGGGATATGAACAGGTTTTTGGGGGTTCCGCCACGAGGAATGTTCGGAAATTCTGGTGATTTACGCAATATGTTTTCCTCGCTGCATATTCAAAAGCCTTGGAAAAAAACTGGTCAGCTTAGGTTCAGAAATTGGTACAACACGTTAATTGCCCTCTTGTTGATGTCACCACATGCCATCGGCGATATTTGGGAATCGATAAAGCAAGATTTCATCACTTGAATAACGAAATCTGATAACCTAGAGTCAACCCGACTCGTGCTTTTCAACAAAGACAACAAAGGAAAAAATTTAGAATTTTTGCAGCAAAATATATGAAAACATATTTGTAAAAAAAACAAACCCTCAAAAGATGACAAAAATGCATTTTAAAAAACTCCCAAGCTCGCAAAGTTTTTTTTAGATGCTTTTCCTGTAACTAGAATTTGAAATTTAGCTTTTTCCGATATTATACATTTATCTTGTAAGTTTAATCCAGGAAGTTGTTGTCGCATTTTCGCTCAAATATCAGACTCTTTTCAGAGAGCGAGATATGGTCGATGCCCTAGATTTCTGATAAATGTTGGGTAATTCGGAAGCAACTTGAAGGAATTTCGAATGCGCTTGTGTAGGGTATTATTTCCAAAAGTCAATAATCTCGGGCATCAGTCGACGCACATCCGTCTCGCAGATTTGCCATTTCACTTTCGCGGTTCAAATAATCTCGATGCCTTGATGCAATTTCCGGAAACCACGCTCTTCATCAATTGCAACCGAATCATGCCAGTCTGTATTTGCAAGTTTTTTTTGAAAAATCGATCGTTTTAAAGTCGATGAAATATTGCTACATGTACAAAGCAAACCCAGCAAACATCACGTGTGAATTTTATTCGTAACTTGTTTGTCATCAGTAAACACAGTACATGTTTTTATAAGTATACTTATAAAAACATGCAAGTTATGGGTGAGAGCACGTTGGCATTTATTCATGTGATTTGTTTACTTATTTTGAACCAGTGTCGCGTAGTGGTATTGCAGACTCATACCACTAGGCGATACTGGTTTTTAAGTTAATGAAATAAGTGTCAGCGTGCTCTTACCCTATGTTTTCAAGATTAGATTTTTTAGAAGACTGATCAAGGGGAAAAATTAAGACACTTAAGGTCAAAGTCGTGACGCCATCTGGCGTTTACATGAAACGACAAAAACAGGAATAATTAATGACATTTCTCGATTTGGAAACAAAATCTTAAAGATGTTCCTTTGATAGTTGATGCGGAGTTGCGGACCTACAAAAAAAATTTTTTTTTGTTTGGGGCAACTCAAATGATTAATGTAACTTTCGCAACTGCGATTCTAAAAGTTGACTTCCTTTGGAAAAAGTAGGCCTTCTTGAAAAACATTCAAGGTCATGCTCGTACAGGTTATATAAACAGTAGTATACACGCTGTCTGTCAGTATACAGTTTACTTGTGCATAAAACAGTCGATTATGACTGTTTATATGAACGTATATAGAGTAATTTACAAACTAATGACTTTTTGTATATACCACATGTGTTTTGTATACAATTGTACAGTCTATACATGAAACTATTGAAGGTTAAACGGAACGGAAAGTACATTTCTCTTGGTTTTCTTCCAACTTGGGGGCCATTCAATAAGGACGTCTGCAAAATTCTTCGTAAATCATAAGTTGACTTCCCTGACTTCCCAAATGTTTGGCTCCCTCCTTGCAGTTGCAGACATTCACGAACTCAAAAAAAACCCAAAAAAAACTGGTTAAAAAACAACGTTTTTAAACGAATCCATTTGGAATTCTTGATAATTTACAATATTCATCAATATTCAAAATTTCACAAGAATTAGCAACTTTTACGAATACAATAATAAACAAAAATTCAAAATTGAAAAATATTTCACATTTGAAAAGTTTTCAAAAAAATTCAGTTTTCGAAGAAACACCTGCACGCTTTATCCCTATAATTGGTGCCATTTATCTTCCAAAATTTTTCCAAAATTTCACAAGGCAGTAGTATGTATCTCACGAATAAGGCCGGTCACACAACTGCTAGTTTCTAGTATGATAATATTATCACGCCATGGCCTAGAAATTTTTTCTTTTTTGCTTTTGACAATTCCCAGAAAATACAGTATTACCAAAAAAATTCTCATATTTTTGATTTTTTTTCAGTCATTTACATCTATACACCGCACACGTGAAAATTTGAAAACATAAATTGTAATTTCACGATAAGGGCAGGGTCTGTCCACTTTGGTTCCTGTACACCCCCACCTCCTCCGTACCTGTCATGCGGACGTCCTTTTTGAATGGCACTTTAGTAAGACTATTCCCATTTATACATGTACTGAACTCGAAGACATGTTTGCAGAATGCAAAAATAAGAAAAAAAGTATTTTAGAATTATCAACTCTATCAACATACTGTACATGTACATTATATGCATATAAAATTGAATGCATTTTACGTGTACATGCACATGAAATTGTAAAGCACGTTGTTTCGGTGACGTACATGCTTCGATAATGTAATTTCTGCAGAAATGCACATTTTTTTCCTCCGAGTTTCTAGGCAACCAACACAATAATTATACCTAAAGGATGACGAGTTTCACCTTCCCTCCCTCCTCCGGGATTCAAAGTTTGCATTTTAATAAAAAGTGGATTTTTTTGAAGGTTGCAGGGTTGAAAAATCACGCCATTTTCTTCAAGAAAGGAATTCCGTTTGAAATAATTAACACGTTGCAAAAGTTCCTCATTTATACATTAAATGGCGCTTCCTGCGCAAAATTTGTTATTAATATTTAATTTGATCCAACATAAAAAAGATTAACCTGATTTTATTACAGTTTATCAAATAATATTTATGAGATTTCTTGAATTCGTCGATTAGAATGAAAAGACACGCCTTCTGAAATGTGACCCTTATTGCATACAATCATGATATTGGATGTCAGTTAAACACATATTCAGATTGTTTTATTATCGTATTAACGACTAAGTAGATGTAATAAAAAAGGTTTAATGTATATTTAAACACAATTTTTTTTTCAATAGGGATACTCAGACAGAAATCTGACGGATGGCACTTTTGGCAGTCACCCATGCAAAAAGAATCATTCATTGGTTTAAAAGTGCATTTTTTAAGCCAATTAGCGCGTCGATCTCGCAGACGTGACTTCACACTACTGCCAAAATTGCCATTCGTAAAACTTCGGTCTGAGTACCCTAATTTTTATTATCCGCATTCCAAATACTTTATCACTCAAGCTCGTGAGCTGATTAATAAAGCATATTTATGCAATGGCAAAGCCGTTAAAACATTGACCTAAGATAACGAATGGATCTATTAGATTTTGTTAACTTGACAGGTTTCATTATTTCTCAGTCATTCTGACACCGTTGCAGTGATGCTGCAACGATGATACAATACAGTACATGGCCATATTTTGACAATGCCAGCCTGCCAGGACTTGCCCACCTGTCCCCTCGAACATTTTCATTATTATTTATGTGCTCGATTAAGCCTCGGGAATACATTCATCAGCTGGAGGTTTAATTTCCAACTGTTGCTGCGTATACTGTAGCTCTTGTGTTTATTCAAACATAACCCTGTGCATGGTCCTCAACGAAGTGCTGATTTGTCAATATTTTACATAACGCGCATTGCCTTTGTCTAGCCGTCTCAATGGAAAATAGCGCAATTGAAAGTTGAAAGAACTCGTATTCTCCAGGTATACACTGTAATTTGAAAAAAGCACTTTTAACGAAACTATTGTATAGGTCAATGTAATTCAATGGTAAATAGTCAGACAAAGGGTACTCGCTCACTACAGGGGTTGTCCATAAACGACTTGGCGCCAAAAACATTTTCAATATTCCATCATGGCTGCCATGTGCAGTTTTTCTGCAACAAGATCAAGCTCCCACTTTCTGAAACCGGGTGTCCCGTTTTAAAGGATCCACTGAAACATTTCGGAAAATTAGCATGTTACGATCAAAAAAGTTCAGGACAAAAATTGTTCGTTTTAAAGGGGGTCACAAGATGGCGCCTACGATAGGTCAATATTTACAACAACAAAATGTTCCAAATAACAATTCTCTACGGTATTTTAGGTTAGCATTCGAACATTTAATGTCAAATAGGGGGTTCAATTGAAGAAAATTATGTTGACCTTGACTTTACCTACAACCGCGCCATCTATGCTAAAACAGATAGCGCCATCTTGTGACTTTTTTCCCCGTAACATGCTCATTTTCACAATAACATTAAGCATGAGATGTTTCAGTGGATCCTTTGAAATGGGACATCCTATATAAAAGGCGCCAATTAAGAGTACTCAGACAGAAGCTTTACGAATTGTCCTTTGGTAGCTAGTCGTGACGTTACGTATGCAGAAGTGACACGCTCGATCATTGGTTTAAAAAATTCACTCAAGATTATTGCTGTTTTCAAACCATTAAATATGTTCACCTTGTGCACGTGACTTGAAAATTGGTATAGTACGATTCGTAAAGGTTATGTGCTGATTCCCTATATATTATTTCGGAAAGCTAGGGTAGCTTTAGGTTAGGTGACCTAGCTGTCTATTAGCATTTTTGGAGATAGATTAAATTGTGCCTAAATTTAAATATTTTCAATAATTTTGTTCCCTATTTATTATTATTATCCGTTCAGTCATGGCCGACCCTCGGATAGAAAACAGTAAATAACTAGGAAATATGAATTTTACATTAATAAATTGTTCACCCGAATTTTAAAATAGCGCAATCTAGGCCCTCTAGGGATAATTACATATTAAACATTTAGTTTTTCTGACGGCAATTAAAAATTTGCAAATGGGAAACTTACAAATTTGAAATTCACAATTTCTGGTTATTTTATCTTTGTTCACTTGTATTTCGTTTCATTTCATTCCTAAACTATAGTTTCATATCAATCTCATTGTTCAATGTTTTTCGTACTTGGCAGACAATCCTTTACGGTGCGAAGAAATGGAATGGTTTTTGAAATGGGTGAAGGCGACCCCTGAAGTGACCCTTCACGAAAGGCAGAACATCAAATGCACTTACTACGAGAAAGGCACAGGTTTCGGTTCGGTCACCTTCGAGAGTCTGCTTGACCACTGTCCGAAGAATTGCACGTGCCACAAGGTTCGTGCGAGCATCAGCATCTACTGTCAGAACAAAGGCTACCGCAGTTTCCCCACCTTGCTACCGGAAACGTCCTCCATGTTGCACATGGAGGACAACCAGATAGAAAGTCTGAACTCGCTCATCAACGGCTCCAACTACATCACCGTCCGATTTCTCTACGTCAATAACAATTCCATCGATTCCATTAATACACTGGAAAGGACGGATTTTTTTAAGGTAATTACAGTATATGGCTTTGTCACTCAAGATGCATAATCAGAGTACCCCCAGACTTGGAAAACCTTGGAAAAGTCAGGGAACTTGAAAATGTCTGGAAATGTCAGGGAAGAATGGCTTATTTTGAAAAAGTAATGGAAATTCAATGTAGTCATGTTGTTGCGATCCAAAATTATTGCTTCTACATGCATATGGTTAGCTCAGGAGCCCATTTTCCGAGTAGAAATTTTTAAAATTTCCCTTATTTTCCAAGGACAAATTGCAAAATTCTCCACGTTTTCCGTGTACATAGTTGCACAATTTTCCACGTTTTCTGAGGACAAATGGCAAAATTTCCCACGTTTTCCGAGTATAAATTTTCAACATTTTCCGAATGTTAATTTTCAAAATTGTCATTAGTAAATTTTGCAAAATACATGTATGTCAATTTTTGACATTGTCATTGGTCAGGGAAATTTTTTTAAAACCATGAAAAAGTCAGGGAAATTGAAAATGAAATTTCTTGGGGAGGGGGGGGGGGGCTGTTAATGCATTCGAGGAAAGTTGGAGAAGTCGTTTTCCCTTTATTGGAAAGAATGTTAAAACGAAACCAAAATCATAACAAATTAACTGATTTTTCGCGAGTTAAGGATATATAGCACAAACCTAAATCGGCTGACTGGTTTTTTGGCCAGTTTTAGAGTAATAGAGTATTTTATCAAAACATTTTTACCAATTCTGGAACATGTTCCTATTTAAGAGCAATCAGTTATATGCAACTCAAATTCCGGTACACTTTTTAATCCCGCTCCTATTTCTGGTTTGAATTCTAGAGCAATTTTTGCTTACGACCATCCTTTTTGATCAAATATGTTACACTGGAGAAGGCATAGAGGAACTTTCTGTTGCTAATTGTTTGTAGTTGCTTCTGAAAACGTAAAATTATGTAAGCAATTGGCAGAAATTAGCAACAAAAAGTTCCTCCAGTGTGGACCGAGCTTTTAAGATCGTATTAATTTAAGAACTTTTGTTTATTTTTAGGCAACCCAAAATTTTAATTTTGATAAGTGCATGCATGTACATGTAAGTGAAGATTTGCAAGTTTTTAAAACAAACTCATGAAACAAACTACGAAATAGTTCGTGAAATGGAATTTTGTTAACATTACTCATACTCTTCCAATATAGGGACAACTCAAAAGCCAATCAGTGTAAGTAACTAAAAAGTTATTTTGAGATACAGCAGCTTTTGCGTACGCCATTGTTTGAGTGGCCATTGCGGAAGCCATTGTAAGTCCAGACATTTCGCGAACATAAATGCAATTATGAGTAAAATTCTTTGTTAAATAACATATTTGTACATTGGAGTATTGAGTAATCAGTGTCTTTCATTTTTCACCAAAAATTCACTTACACTGATTGGCTTTTGAGATGTCCATGTGCCGCCATTTTTTTAATCGGGTACACACTAGTCACCAAACCAAAACTATACAAACCCCAAACTTTTAACGTGAACTTTTTTCTATAAAAAAGTTAATACAAACTATAGTTTTGCAAAACCTGAGCGTACACACTGCAACGATATCGTGCAGACGAAGCGTTGATAGCAGCGCCACCGCCAAAACGTTTGGCTATATTTCCCTTTCATCTCACCGACAATCGACGGGAACGCCAAACTTAGTTTGCAAACTTGATGTATCAGTTTTTAGTTGGGCAAAAACAGTTTGCTACGACATTTTTTTCGTTGCCAAAAACCAGAAAAGTTTCAAATTTGGAGGTTTTAACTTTGGTTAGGTGATAGTGTGTACCCGACTTTAGAAAATATTTGATATTTGGTATAAATTCTGACGAACCTTTTTTGTGTTGAGAAAAAAAAATGTTCTCAAGTAAACATGTGTTTTATAAGTGGCGTTTCTTTCTAAACTCCAAAACGGTATGACCTGTCTGATTTCTCCCATTTCTTTATTTCAAGGAACTGAATGTCCTTCACATCAGCGGCAATCGGCTCACCCAGCTGCCCACCCACATGATAGACCGGATGATGACCTCGTCTCTGATCGAGATGAAGCTGGGCAACAATCCGTGGAACTGCGAGTGCATCGTGGTCGCCCCTTTCCACGACCTGCTCGTCAAACATTTCATTAAGTTCACGGACATCGATCAGATCAGATGCGCCAGCGACGGTTCTTACCATCCCAATCAACCAATCTACAAGCTGTCCAAGCAAGACTTTTGCGCCAAACTGGATTACATCAACCCGTTGGACATCGTCAACGGCACTTTCATTCTGGCCATTTTCTTCATCGTGGCCAAAGTGCTCTACGACTATCGGCGATTAAAACGCACGGGCAAACTGCCCATGCTCCCCTTTCAACAGTTCTTTTCACGGAAGGGGTAGTGCATCGATGAACAACAATTCTTCCAGAGCTGATGTGCCCAAACGTTCCATGATCAGCATTCCACGTGATCCTCTCGCGAATCTACCATTCGTTCCATGAACTGCAGGCGCTCTGTTCAGTGATAAAACACAGTATACGTATTCCGTATACTGTGGATAAAATTGCAAAGTGATAAAGGCAGAATGCGCAGATGTGACCCAGTTGGTGTTGTACATATTCCTCGACGTTGCGTTTTAATTAAAACGACGCTCGACTTCTCATCTTTTTTTCATGTGCCATGGCAGATATGTTGCGGCCGGATCGAGCACGGTTAATAAGAACCATGAGTGACATATGCGATTGATCATCCAGTCAGCAACCTCTTTAGGATGTTGTTAGAAAATTGAAATTTTATATGTAAATAAACGCAGTGTTGTTTCTGGATAAGCGTTCATCAACAATTTTTCCATCAACATGTGCCCAGCATGAGAACATATGATACATATTAACAATAAACACAAAAGTACTTTAGGTAGAAACATTTCATTTGTATCATATGGTGAGGGTGAACTCATCAAGTTTAGATTAGAATGTTCGTACAAACACTTTCACATGAGTGTCTTTTGTGGTTTGGTTGACATCCAGTGGATATTCCATTTCTTCCATGGTTGGTTGGTTGGAAGGGAGCGTTTTATGGCGCAAGGGCCATAGAACACATAGGGGCGAATTTCTTCCATGGTTTGTTAATATCTTCAGAGGTTGTTGTAATCGCAGTCTTCAATGCCTCGATATCTGTAAATTTTGTTGGACCATTTCAATTCTCACAAATCATCGACTGGCAAAAGTGTCGTTGAGAAATTTGCGGACAAGGAATTGATCCATGGTTCACCATCTTGTAGGAAAACCATCCAAAGTTGAAGGTGCAACAAAAACTCCAATTATAGGGTGAGAACACACTGAATGCCTACTTTCGACGTGCCTCTTTCAGCTTCTTCCCATCTTCTTGTTTCCAGCTTTGGGGCGCACAATGAATGCTGATATCAGCGTGATGGTTAGTGTGCTTGGTGGCGCCACTGCATGCGTTATGCTATATAGGTGAAACATTCCGCGTAAAACCTTCCACATGCGCATTAGCATCTCATTTATATGTGTGCAGGACACGTTTTTACGGTACATAGTCGGCATACAATCGATGCAAGCTACACTTTTGACCAATAGTGATTTGTGTGCCACTCTGTGTCTCTGTGAGCTTCTTGTAAGCTCAGCCTGGCTCGGCTAAGATTTCTTTGTTTACGCCCTCATTTAAAACGCTTGCCGCATTTTTATCCCGCTTGGTGGCGCTAGTGTACGCCGAGTGGTAAGCGCCTGAAATAAGCATTCACTGTGTTCTCATCCATCGACACCAGCGACACTTAGTTTGTTACACAGCTGGTACAACCCTTACATAAAACTGCCAGACTGATGGTACAGTGGTACCATCAGAAGTACAAGTAGAAGAGACTTCTCTGAAACCAACGTCTTCTTGTCAATATGTCAGTATATGTCCACCTGAAAAATGGCGTCAACCAAATGTTATATTCCCTCTGAAATGCTTCTTTTAATGAGGCAAAGATTATGTGCATTTGATTGCCATATTTAAATCGCGTTGATGAAAAGTGGTAAAATTGATGTCAATTACAGTTTCAAAACTGGTTGTTTGCGGCGCGCTCTCATAATCAACGAGGTTTCAAGATAAACATTTCAACAATCGAGCATTCTTCTCCAGTGTTTACAAAAGTGAAACTCGTTTTAAAACCAATGAACTTAAGATGTGGTGAAACTTGTGAAGAACATCGAGGGTGTTCCACTTAACTGTAATTTTTATTATTTAAGTGCAGACGATTAGCCTCGAGGCAATAAAATAATTAACAGGAAATCGCTAGTGATTAGCCATAATCTACGTAATTAAGATGTGAATAAATCAAAACCGGTGACTTCTCTAATATTAGAAAATACTAATTCATGTTTCAGATACACCCATATCTACATATTTATCCTTTAGCTGAATAAATTACCACTCGAAAATCAGATTATTTTAGTTTCAGTTGGATTTATTTTGACAATACTTAAATAAATATATCACACTTTACGAAATTGAAACAACTCATCAGAAATGTTTCCACTGATGCCAATAATTGTTCTTATCACAATAGTATAATTTGCACAACTGATTTCACGGTTCTTGTGAGATTACACAACCATCCTATGCGTGCCTAACGTACATGTAGCAATGTTGAGGAAGTATACTATAACTGCGCAACTGCTAAGGAACGTAACTAAGAAAATACGCACAAGGTCATTCCCAGAAAATTGCCTAGAACTACGTCAATTATACTACTGAAATCATTAATTCTGCAGGCTAATTAACCAAATATGATAAGCACTAGTGCCCTTAATTTACTCTCTTTATAGAAGAGATTTACTGTATGTTAAGAATGTCTCATTATAGTTTGATTGTCTT
>JAQGAO010001545.1:0-23842 GCA_034697705.1 Ommatoiulus sabulosus | reverse complement strand
AGACATTTTTGAGCATAAAATTATAATTTTTTTTTTTTTTTTTTTTTTTTAAATATGATACGAAGTTAAATAACCAGGAAACGTGAATTTCACATTCACAATGGAATTTTTTTTTTTGCGTAATATGCTCACATCTATCGAATTTTATTTCATAAATTTGCGAATTGTATTACACGCATTTGCGAATTTTATTACGCAAATTCGCGAATTTCCTTTCACAAATTTGAGAATTTTATTTCGAAATTCAGCGGAAATATATTTAGAAATAATACTTTTAAATAACGAAAATGTAAATAGATATGGTCGGTATACCACGTACTCGCGTGATATTAATTTCAAAAATTAAAAACTGAAATCATAACTGAGTCGAACGAGAACAAAAAAAATATATGTAAAATGCCGCTACTCTTACGTGGCTATATAATTCTACGAAATTAATTATACTAAGGAATAGACGCACAAAAAAATATCAAAAGCTTCTGCTGATTAAATGAACGTGCGGTTAAAAAATTGGCGCTACAGTCATAATTATTAAAAACAACGAAAAGACAGCGGGTTGGGAGGCGTTCAAAATGATCAAATTCAAGGATTTTTTGTGCTGAAAACCGACAATTGTTTGATTTTTTCATTTTCGCCATGAAATCGCGTGCCTGCATGCAGACTTCATAAATTTAAAAAATTAGAGTATAGACCGCCGAGTCTTCGGAAGTTTTTCTAAGCTCGGTATCTTGGAAACTTATTGTATGGGACCAGAGTCACATCCGGTAAGACATCGAGAACAATAGAACGATAAACTAAGCGATGTCAATTGTTGCGTGCGTTCAAACGCTTATTTACGATGGTTTCGAGGAAGTTATACATGTACAATTCGCGTAACTTAAATTCGTGAAAAGCTGATTTAAAAAAATTACGAGAATCTGCGAGTTTTTGCTGAAACTTACGTTAACCCGCGACTAGGACGATGTTGAACTAACGCTAACCGGCAAGCGTTCCTCGAAAGTTTTGCGGACGTATAAATCACTAACGGGCCATTTAAAATGTTGAATATTTGTAATTGGGAAAACGTAAAAAAGTATTCTTAAGAAACGTCTCCGCAAATTTTAGAGGAACCTTATGAGAACCAGCAAGTTTTTTCAGAAGCTTCCAGAACCCGTTCATTTTCCTGAAATTTCCCAAGGGACTTCTGCTCACATTTTAGAAGAACCATATGAGAAGCAGGAAGTTTTCTCAGAAGCTTCCGGAACCTGCTCATTTTCCTGAAATTTTTGGCTAAACCTTTCGGGAACCTGCAGCAATTCCACAATTTTTCCGAGGAACTTCTCCTCATATTTTAGAAAAACCTTATGAGAACGAACCATACAAGTTTTCTCAGAAGCTTCCGGAACCCTCTCATTTCCCAGAAATTTTGGCTGAACCTTTTGGGAACTTGCAAGTTTTCCACAAGTTTCCAAGGAACTACTCCTCACATTTTAGAAGAACCATACAAGAACCATGAAATTATCCTGAAATTTTGGCCGAACCTTTCGGGAACCCGCCAAGTTTTCCAAAGATTTTAAATGCAGCCCATCCTACTTTTAAATCAGCATCTATAAGCATCGGTTAATCCTTACATATACAAACTTAGTATTCGGGTGGAGATACTAAACGACACTACTCGTAAGTAACAGAACACGCACACTACTAGTAACAACGAGGAGGACGTTACAAAACACAGAAACAGAGTTTAAGGTCTATGGTAAGGGGGTTCGACCAAGCATTGCGAGCTAGGAGTGATTTTCATGCTGCTACGGATATTTTTGTTTTTTCAACTTTACCTAGTGACCAAAGGGAACGGATTTTGCGAAACATCTCCGCCGGCAACCTTTGAAAAACTGCGAGGGAATAGCAACATTAATACAACAGTCCGTAGAAATTCATACGCCAACCACCGACTCCGTAGAAACGATACGGGACTCCAGAGAGAGAGAACAGCGGTTCAAAAATAAAGTATATGACAAAAGGATTTCCGAGAGACTCTTCAGAGAGACTCGAGAGTCGTTACCTGAGAAAGCCGAGGACTGACTTCCTCCGTTGGCGATGGACGAGCGGTGCTTGCGCTGCGGCCACGGGATGTGCCGGATCTTCGGACTAGCGGCCATTGGCGGCGGTGGGAGGCTGGTGGACATGACATCTGGAAAAAAATTTGGTAAAAGATTCGAGATCAAACGCGTGGACATGTGCTTTAAGAGGTTCGATCTTCGATTAAACTGATGAAGGTTTTGCTCCTACAAGACCCGAAACGAGTCAAACAGACTTTTGAAGAGCTATAGGCTTCCCTGACTTTTCCAGGTTTTCTAACAGATTTTCATCAACCAAATAACAATGTCTAAATTGACGTATGCCAATGTTTTGCGCAATTTCGCAAAATCCACGTGGGACTATATTCAATACTTTGAAAAATTTACTAATGACAATTTTGAAAAAACTTGAAAATTTGAAAATATTGATTCCGAAAATGTAGAAAGTTTTGAAAATTTGTACTCGGAAACTTTTGAAAATTATGAAAATTTGTGCTCGAAAAAGGTTGAAAGTTATGAAAATTCGTACCCGGAAATGTTTGAAAAGTTTTAAAATTTGTACTCGGAAACTGTTAAACATTTTTGCAAATTTGTAACTGCTTAAAATGTCTACTCAGAAAACGTTTAAAAAATCTCTTCGTTTTGTCTTCAGAAAAGCTCTAAAAGTTGTGCAAATTTGTCCTCGGAAAAAGTTGTAAATTTCGCAAAATTGTACTGGGAAAATTTAAAAAAGTTTGCGAATGAGCCCTGAGCCAACCACGTATAAAACGCATTAATTTCGGATCGTGACAACACGAATACGTTGAATTTCCCTTGATTTTTTTCAAAATAAGTCATTCTTGACATTTCCAGAAAATTTCAAGTTCCCCGACTGTTCCATGGTTTTTCATGCCTGGGGGTACCCTGTAATATAGTCCCAAAGCTGGGGGAACTCGTTTAAATTCATCCATTTTAGCCGAAACTTGGTAAAATCCGAATTCGGAATTGGTTTTAAAGTAACATTATCGGTCCATATACCCTTGAAAATGAGTTCGTTTTCGAAAGTTTTCACCAAACTCCATTTTCAAACCAATTATTTATTTTTTTAAATTTCTATTTCGTCACCTTGTTTGCTGCAGTATTCGTCACTGGAGTGGGAGGATGGAGTGTTGCTGGTGTCTCTTTTGGCCAAAACACTCTCTTGCCTGGCTTGCATGAAGGCCGTGAAGTGGCCATTGGTCTTCAATTTCGGCCGGCTGGGGGTCAGAAGCGGAAGTCCGGAGTCGCTGCTCTGACGCACGTGACTTCCGTTCGTCTTCTTCGATAACTTGGCTACGATTTATAAAATGAACGTTAGTGCCATTTACGGGATCAAAATTGAATTGAATTTAAGAAAAGAATAAAAAAAAGGAAAAATGCAACATCGAATAAAAACAACATAACACCGCTTGCGGTTAATAGAACACGTTTCATCGCACAAAAGTTTGCATTTTCAACACATTTTGGGACGAACATTTTTTTAAAATTTTCTATAAAACAGCGCCCGATTCATATACCACCGTGGATATTTACCCTTATTTTGAATATTTTTTCATGGACGTACATTTTCATAGCGGTATACACGAGATTTTTATGCATTTCCTAAAATATCTGAAATATGGTCAATTTTTTTTTTGCCAGAAAATTATTTTAACAGCAATTTCCGAATTATTCGGACAATTTGCATCGACATTTCTAAAGTTTACTCATTCGGCTTTCAGAAAACCCCGGCATTTGGTGAGAATTAAATTCTGCTCAGAAAACTCAAAATGCAATAGTCCTTTACTTATATGTAGAATCCGACATTCGGTCAATTTTTTTTAATCAGAAAATCCAAAAAAATTCAATAATCTGTCCATTTTCACTCAGAAAATTACAAATTAAGTCAATTTTTACTCAGAAAATGGGTCAAATTTTACTCAGAAAATCCACACAATTCAATCATATTTTTTTCAATATTCAGTTCATTTTTCAAGTTTTACTCAGAAAATCAAAATATTCATTCAAGTTTTACTGAAAATTCAATATTCAGTCAATATTCACTAAGAAAATTCAAAATTGAGTCAAATTTTACTCAGAGAATCAAAATATTTATTCAATTTTTATTCAGAAAATTAAATTAATTCAGCCAATCTTACTCAGAAAATCCAAAAATGTAATATTCAGTCCATTTTCACTCAGAAAAATCAAAATTGAATCAATTTTTACTCCGATAAATCCAAAATCTAACCAATTACATGTACTTATAAAATTCAAACAGTTATTCAACTTATTCAAGGTCAAACTGACACGAATCACAAATTCCCAGCGAAAATAAGGTCAAAACTTCGCATTTTTCAGGTACATGTACAGTATTTGTTCGTAAAAAAAACGTAAACCTGTATAAGGTGAGCATAACGCACTTTTCTTTGAACTCGATTAATTGCCGAATATATATTTTTTTTCGTAAAATATCCTAAATTTGTCTCGGGGGTAAACGCGCCCCTCTTTCGCAGCCATTGTCTGTTTGCGTGTCTGGGTCATGGCCCCCGTAAAAGGAGTCTCTTTCTAATTGGCCCTGCACCTTAAGACGCGTGGGTGGTGGCCGAGGACTCCACCCCAGGCTAGGGGGCAGCACCGAACACCCACGCCAACGAAATAGAGGAATGTAACGTCGAGAGGACCAGACCCACGAAAATTAAACAAAATTTCCAGGGAAAAAAAAGTTGGAATTATGCTTAAATGACCCCATCGCGTGGGGGAGTGGACACGCCAATCAACGGGGTTGACGGCCGGTGAACCTTGACCTTTAGCACCGTCTGACCGGCTATCTCGATCCACTTTTACTGTTTTTTTTAGCTCACGTTTGGCTTCACGAAGTTGCGAAATGTTTTGAAATTTTCTCCAGAAAAAAATGCCAAAATTTATTTAATTTTGTTTAAAAAGTGCCCAAATTTATTGAAATATCTTCGAAAAGTTCTGAAATGTATTAAAATTTCTTACAAATTTTAAGAGTTGTATCGAAACTTCTTCAAAAAGTTCAAAAAAGTCTCGAATTTCTTCACGAAGATCCGAAATTTACCGAATTTTCTTTAGAAATAACAGAAATTTATTGAACTTTCTTCAAAAAGTAATTAAATTTATTGCATTTTCTAAAAATTCCTAAAATTTATTGAAATACATGTACACGCGCGTGTACTGTATACTGTGTATCTTCGTCGAAATTTCTTCGTAAAGTTAAGAAATGTAACGAATTTTCTTCACGAAGATCGGAAATTTACTCAATTTTCTTTAGAAATTACAGACATTTATTGAAATTTTCTCACGAAGTAATTAAATATATCACTCATATTACATTTACTGTATTTCACAAAATATACCATAAATGCATTAAATTTTCTTCAAAAATCACCGAAATAACCCCTAATTTTATCCAAACTTTCGATTAAATTTTCCAGAAGGTTCCTACATTTTTGTCAGTTTTTTTCGCGGACTATATAGGGAAGTCCATAAATCACGGCGATAAAGCCACGGAGCCAGAAAGAATTCAAAAAAATGGATCTAAATTGTGGGAAAATGTAGGCGTAATTGAATCAGCGTGCACTTTGACCTGGACGTTTTCGGCTTTTTTATGGTCTCGTTAATATTCGTAAATAGCATTTCGCATTTCCGTTGATGGTATCTCTATACGCTCGTTGTTTGTTTTTGTTTGGCTCAGATGCCCGAATTTTGGAAATTATCGAGCCAATAAAAGTCGCACCAGAAGCCAAATTAGCATTTCGGAGGAAACTAAACAAAAATAGATCAAGGTTTTCCGATTATTTACTATTTTTTTTTAGGTAATATTTGTTACGTTTTCTCATTTCGACGATTTCAATGTCATTTTTTTAAAGTAGTTTTTTATGCTAAATAATTGACCATTTTATTTGAAAAATTCGATTAGGAATTTGGAGTTTTAGCAACTTTTCCCTACATTTGCCCCTAAAACCCCCTTACCGTAAGTCAACGATACTATTCCTAAAAATTCAATGAATTTTCCTAAGACGCAATTTTTCCTGCAATTTTCACAAAAAACGAAACGAACGTCAATTGCTTAAAATTCCCTCACTTTTTTTAAAAAAATATTCTTAAATTTTCTTTCAGATCATAAATCTGTCCTTAAAATGTTCTTAAATTTTTCTTTAAATGTTCACAAATTTTTCTTCAAATCATCTCATACTTCACATAAAATGTTCTCAAGTTTTCCATAAAATGCTTTGAAATTTTTCTTAAATGTGCTCAGCTTTTTCTTTAAATTCATTCAAATTGTTCTTCGAATGTTCTCAAATTTTCCTTTAAATGTTCTCACATTTCCAATAAAATGTTCTCACATTTTTCTTAACCAAAGTGTTTTCAAAATTTTCTTCAAATATTCTTAAATTTTTCTTCAATTCTATTTAAATTTTTATTCAAATCAATTCAAATTTTCCTTAAAATCTTTTCATATTTTCCTTACAATACAGTGTATATCAAAATTGTCTTCATAAGTTCTCAAATTTACATTAAAATGTACAATGTATACTGTATTCAAATTTTCCATAAAATGTTCTCAAAATTTTCTTAAAATGTTTTCACATTTTTCTTCAAATATTCTCAAATTTATCTTAAAAATGTAATTAAATTTTAATTCGTATGTACATGTATTCAAATTTTCCTTCAAATATTCTCGAATTTTCCTTCCAATGGCTCACATTTTCCTACAAATGTTCTCAAATTTTCCTTCGTGTGTATTCGAATTTATCCTTTAAATATTCTCAAATTTTCCTACAGATGTTCTCAAAATTTTCTTTAAATGATTTCAAATTTCCTCAGAACGCCATAATGGTACATCAGAAACACATTTCATCTTCCTAAAACTCCCTCGAATTTTCTCTAAAATTACCTCAAATTTAAAAAAAATAAAAACAACAACAAAAAAATGCGCGCGAAACAACGTAAGAAACTGGTCACTCAATCCACTAATCTATCCTGAGCAATTTTCACAAAAATTCCTCCCAACGTCAATTTTCGACATTGTATACCGTTATTCCTCAAATTTTTTCAAAATCCGAACAAAAATTCAAAATTCACGAAAAATTCTCCAATGTCGACCGCCAGAAGTTACTCGATCGTATTCCCCGCAGGGGGCGCTCGCACAAAACAGTCAGCTAGACTCATCGATCATCTCAACACGAATCAAACAATCAAAAATCAACTGAATGAGATCTAAATACGTTGTTGTTTTTTCCTTCCGTTATTCTCATTCCAAACTCAAATTTTAGGCCTAACTTCGAAATGAAAAATGGCGCCCAAGGGCCCGCGAACTTAAAAAAAACAAAACAACAACAATAACAATAGGACCGAGGCAACAATGCGACTCGCCTCCGCATGGCGTACCAAATAATAAAACAATCGAAAATCAAGAGCATTCAAAGTGCTAAAGAATAAAACACGTGCGAAAATAGTACCTAAAGGCGCCACCAGGGTGCCACCATTAATGCCTTTTTTAGGGTTAATTAACGACCTAATTAGGTAACATTCACTTCGTCCTATTTTCAAAAAACACTTTCTAGCAACCTATCCATCAAAAAAAATAAATAATAAATAAAAGACAGTTGATCTTAATTTGGGCTTGGAAGAAATTGATTGGCGAGGTGGCGCCACAGTAGTCGGGCTTAATTCGAGGTGTGAATGGATATACTAGCGATGTAACCCGTGAACTAGAGAATATTCCAATTTTTGACTTACATGTATAGGTCACACGATTAGCAGTTTTGTTGTTTTCAATAAATAAATATTTTATCTCGTGTTTTAAAATTTCACGCAATTTTGAGTAAAAAATTTCTAAATTTCGTCCAATTTAATCAAAGATTTCATTTCCTATTATCTAAATTTATCATTTTATGTAGAATGTTTCTAAATTCCATTCAAATTTCATTTCATATTACGCGTGTCTAAATTTATTATTTTACGTAAAAAGTTTCTAAATTCCATCCGATTTTATCTAAATTTATCATTTCAGGTGAAATGTTTCTAAATTTCATCCAATTGTCTCTAATGTTTCCAGCTTACGCCTGATTTTACCTACATTTTATTTTTCTCATCTAGTTTTATATAAATTTAACATTTCATTTAAGTTGATAATTTATAAAAAGTTTCTAAATTTCATCGTTTCATGTAATTTCTAAATTCCATCCCATTTTATATAAATTTATCAGTTTATGTAAAAAAAAAGGTTAAATTTCATGAAATTGTATCTAATATTTCTAACTTTCACCTCATTCTATCTAAATTTCATCTCACCTTATCTACATTTATTATTTTATGTATAAAGTATCTAAATTTCATCCGATTTTATCTAATATTTCTAACTTTCACCTCATTTTATCAAAAAAATTTTTTTTCACATCATTTTTATCTAAATTAACAGTCAGTGAGTTAAAAGAGTTCAAAAATGCGTGTTAAGACGGTGTGTTTTACGCACAATGCACGGCATGCACTTACTGTGATTGGTCATGCGACACAAGGGACATTTTTCGTTGTTGAACATACAGGAGTAACATCGCTCGTGGCCGCACGAGTCGATCAACTTCCGCTTCTTCCCTTTGTCGAAAGGCATGTGACAGGAAGGACACGTCACGCCACCCTCACCAAACGGGCTCTCCGGCAACGACGGACGGACGGCAGCGACATCTAACGGAGGAAAAAAAAACGATTAGAATTAAAAACACTAGGATTTAATACAAGTTTTATTCTTATTCTTAGAATAGCAAAAGGGAGAAATTCGTTCCTTTTACAAAAAGAATTGAAATTACTCCTCCATAGCATTTTAAAAAAAAATTTACTCCTTTTAAAATAAAAAAATAACTTCTTATTTATAAATAATAAAAAAAACATTTACACGTTTTTATAAAATACGACATTGCCTCTATTTTAAATAAGAAATTTACTTTTTACATAAGAAAATGTATTTTTTTTTTAATTTACACTATTTATCAAATAAGACATTACTCCCTTTTAAAGGGAGTATGTAGGTGGCAGGTCGGCTGGGAATGTCCGATTAAATCATCAAAAAAATGTCCGATTCAACAAAATGTGAAATTCACAAACGTCCTGATTACTATGTATGTGGCTTGGGGGTCATTCAAAAAGGCCGTCCTGATTGACCGGACACAATGTACATGGCAAGTTCGAATTAAGTTTGAAACATGCCCTCACTGTGTACCTAATAAGTGTACTGGATGACGTCATCAGAATTTTAGTAACGAATGCTGGGCTTTTCAGCATTATGACATAGATGTAATCAGGTTACAATAATGCATATTTAAAGGACCATGAGCAACTTCCGAATAAAAAATTATACTTCTTATTTAAATAAAACATCTAGTCTTTTTTTAAATGAAATTTACTTCGTTTAAAATAAAAAAGTGTTTACTCCTCATTTTAAATAAAAAATAATTTACTACTTTTTTTAATAACAAATAATTTACTCGTCATTTAAAAACTCCCGATTTAATTTGCCGAAATACAATTGGAATCCTCAAAAAAGCACCGAAGCGCCATCTACGGTCGAGCCTTCAAAAGTACCAAGAACAAGATGGCGCCTAAAGTGGACATCCGAGGACAGTTCATTAAAACAGCTGACTTTAAACGAGCTGAGGGTCAACAAGTTGGAGCTAGCTATAAATATTACTTTTTATACCGCATTTTCTTCCTCCTAATCAAATTTTAACAAAAAAATCAACTTTTCCTCCTTCGTTTAATGAGGGGTCCTAAACCCCCTAAAAAGACACTCTAGGGGGGATAATAAACATTTACGTCAGCATCTACGACATTTTTGACATAGCATTGATTATCCTTGAAAAAAATATTCCATTATTCTTCTATTTATTTTTCGAGGTTTGTCTTAAACCTAACCAAACAGCCAAATGGAACTGACTCATTTCAATTCTATACTCGAGGTTATACAATTCTCACTCGGACGCTAATTTATAACCTAGTATCAATTCGTCAAATCAAACATCATTATAATAACTCAAAGAAAACCCTCAAAAACATTCTGATTTCGAGGATATTATAGCCCGGAATATGAAATTGAGAGTTAAGAAGAACTCGCTTTATACGAACTTCTGATAGTACGAATTCAATTCCAGTCCCCGTCTTAGCTAGAGCAGTGTTGGGCATGAGTCCGATAAATTTTCCATTGTTGTTAATATTGAGGACTAAAATAGTCATTCTTAAATTAAAATGGCTGATTTAGTCGTTCGATGGTCAATCCTAATTTAGTAATTAGTCGCTGGATGAGAAGAAAGTATATTAGACGAATAACATTTTCAATCGTGACTAAAACCAAGAACTGAAAATGACGACTAAATAGCCGAGGAGCGAGGCTTGTTTTTCCAATTTTCGACAATTTTGCACATTTTTTGGCAGTTTGGCTGATTTTTCGACAATATTGATATTTATCAAAAATTTCGCGAATATTTCGAAAAATTTTCGAATTTTTCGATACTTTTGCAAATTTTCTACAATTTGGCGAATTTTTGACAGTTTGGCAGATTTTTCGACAATATGGCTAATTATCAACAATTTTGAGGAATTTCGACATTTTTTCGATAGTTTTGCAAATTTTCGACAGTTTGAAAGATTTTTCGACAATTGCCAAATTGTCGAAAACGGCATCGATAGTTTCGCAGTTCGACAGTTGGCGTTGCGTATACGACTAATGACTAATGAATTTTAGTCTAATTAGTCTAAATTACGACGTATCAATCACGAATCGGAAGAGCCGTGACTAATGATTCGTTAGTCATGACTAAGACACGAATGATCAGTAGTTAGTCTTCATCGTTCGATCGACTAAATCTCCGCCTAATTTAAAATATGTAAGATTTAATCAATATTACTAATTAAATAATAAATTAAATTTATAAACGAAGATATCTCAAGGTTCATGTTTTGTCACAATTCGTTATTAATTTAAATAACGAATTTAACGAATTTAAATATTTTTTTTATTCAATTAAATTAACCTCTGTCACATTTTTCACACCTCCAAAAAAAAAAACTCAAATTTTTTCATTATTTTTAATTTTTTAATTTTAATTTTAGGGGCACGAAACAGTTCGTCACTGTCATTTTCACTTAGGGTTTTTTCCCCTTACGAGGGTAGAAACCCCAAAAAAGTTCCGAAGGGTAAATAAACAAAAAAAAGATAATTCATCAAATTGGGTGTGTTGGGGATCATTAAGGTTTTTTTTTATTTTCCTGGCACGAACAACGCGAAGTGGTTTTAAGGGGAGTGGTCAGGGGTCATTAGCCGCCATCTTTGTTTAGGAAAAAAGCCCTTAATTGGGGCATATTAGCCGCAGTATATACTGTGGCAGTATTCAGCAAGAAAATCACAGTTTCGAAATGACCTAAGAAAAGCCCCTCGGATGGCTGAGGGGGGAGAGTGTTTATTCGAGGGGATGGTCAAGGGGTCTTTTGTTAAAACACCCTGAAAACTCATTTTTTTGGTAAGTGTCTTACCGCAATTTATTCCTCGGCATAATAAAACCCCCTTTGAAAGAATCGGGGCTATTGTGAACTTGGGAGCCCCCTCCATCCTAAAAATGAGGGGAAAATGGCCGCCAAAGGGCATCACTCGAGGGCATTTACGACCAAATGACTGCTGTTATGACAGGAGCCATTTCTCAGCAAGGGCAAAATACTCGCGAATCGTTGTCGGATTTCCCAACAATAACTACTTAGGATTTTTAACTTTAGGGGTCGAATCTTTCTTAAAGTTCCCGAACATTAGCTAGTTAGGATTTCAACTTATGGCTTATAGATAGTTGACGCTAGGGAAAAACATGACGATTCCTCCAGCAATCACTATAGACAGTAAAAACAAAACGATTCCTCCAGGAATCACTGGGAAAAACAAAACGATGCCTCCAGGGATCACTATAGGAAAAACAAAACGATGCCTCCAGGAATCACTAGGAAAAACAAAACGATTCCTCCAGGAATCACACGGGGAAACAAGACGATTCCTTCAGGAATCACACGGGGAAACAAGACGATTCCTTCAGGAATCAAAAGAAACAAGACGATTCCTTCAGGAATCAAAAGAAACAAGACGATTCCTGTAGGAATCATTGGATGAAACAAAACGATTCCTTTAGGAATCACTGGGGAAAACAAAACGATTCTTCCAGGAATCACTAAGAAAAAAAACCAAGATTCCTCCAGGAATCAATAGAAACACAAAGAGATTCTTCCAGGAATCTCTATAGGTAAAAACCATATACATGTAAATGAGGTTTTTTTTCAAGTCGCCGCGTCATCATCACGACGAATAGAAAAGAAAAGAAAAAACACGATGACTCCCGCAGGAATCACTTCATTCACAACACTCGTAAAACAAAATCATATTGGAATTATTTCGATGTCAAAATACTCGATGACTCCCGCAGGAATCACTTCATTCACAACACTCGTAAAACAAAATCATATTGGAATTAATTCGATGTCAAAATACTTAACTGACACGTTCGTTAAATCGTAGTTTTTTTCGAAAACGTCGACCTACATGTATAGTTTATAAGCGTACACAAAAACAGTAAAAAAAGCGCTTGATTTTCGTCATTCCTTAGCGTACCAAAAACGACGCCATTGTGAGCTGGAGCTTCCGTCACCTCCAGAAAAACAACAAATTAAGCGTGCTCGCCATTTCAATGTTTGACAAAATGAATAATACGGAGGACGTTCGCACACAAAAATCTCGTCTTTTTACTTCAAAAATGTCCATGTTTGGTGGCTATAATAAGACGGTAATGAGTCGACCTTTGACCCTCCACGCGCGCTACTGACGCCACCGTCGCGACCTTAATTCGACCTGACGCGAGGGGGGGGGGACCTCTAGCGACCGACGTTTCCCCATGCAAAACCGAAGGACGGAACCTCATTTTCGATATAGGGGTACTCGTATTGAGAAGCCTTACGAATGGCACTGTTCGGAAATTTCAATTTAAACTTCCTCGACTTTTCCAGCTTTTTAAACTAATTTCCCTGACTAACGACGAAATTGACTTATACAGTATGTTAATATTCCACTATACGAATATTGTCGATAACTTTTTCAATTCATTTTGTACGAATTCGGAAAAAATTGCGAGCTACATGTATATAGGAAAGGTCAATGCTTCGGTTAGTTAACTGACCTTTTTTTAATAATGTAAAAACACAAAAAACTGGTTGAAAAATGCGGAGAAAACACGATGCTAGTTTAAATCATTTTAAAAATGCGGGGGTTGATTTTCAAAAAGGAGGAAAAAAAAACTCCTTCGTTTTCGATAGCTCTTTTTTCGTCGTTCGTTATTTCCATATTCATAATACGAGGAACGAGTTCAAAACGGAGAATTATTCAAATAACAAAAAGTGCAACGAACCAATTTTGTGAAATTTGTCAGAAAAAAACAAAAATTAAACTTAAAAGTATAAAAACGAAATTGAATTTCAAAACTCACAAAAATAAAATTTTAAGACATTTACAAATGTGTGATTGTTTAAAATTTGCCCTACACGTACTTTTCATTCATCTTAACATTCATAATAATAAATTTACTGTAACAACCTTTTTTAAAAATTAAAGTTATATTTTAACAACGTTTTTAAATTTTACAACTTTTTTACATTTTAAACGTTATATTTTTACAACTTTTTTACATTTTAAACGTTATATTTTTACAACTTTTTTACATTTTAAAAGTTATATTTATACAACTGTTTTACATTTTAAAAGCTTTATTTTTTACAACTTTTTTACATTAAAAGTTATATTTTTACAAATTTTTTTAATTTATTCCTTGTTTTTTTATTTAAATTTTACTACATTTTACGCGTCACTTTTGATTTATCTTAACATTTAAAATAATAAATTATACGTAACAACTTATTTTTTAAATTAAAATAATTTATATTTTAACATCATTTATTTTTCATTTTGAATTATTTAAATGCATTTTTTAATGCTTTATTTAAACTTAAATTATTACTTTTTATTTAAGCTTAAATTTTACAATTTTCTCAATAGTATTTTTACAAACTTATCTTCAAATTTTTAAATTAATATATAACGAAATTTTAAATAACGTTTCATATTCCACCAGATTGAAAATATTTCCGGCAGATGGCGCTGACGTGCACCGCGCCATCTAGAGGTCTATAGGTCATTCTTGCCTAGATTAATAACGCGAGTTTATCTTAATCGACCCTCATCGTGAAAAAAACTCGTCTTCTTTTTCAACATTAATAATAATAATAATAAATTGATTTATTTACGGTCGTTAATTTTAATTAAATCACAATTAGGCTTCCGAATAACTCATTGGTCGATCCGCGCCATTCTAGCCACACCCTTTCTCCGTTCCCATTCGATTTAATTCAATTTTAATTGGAATTTTTCAAAAGTTTTGATTTAATCAGTCGATCCAATTTCCCACATTAAATAAATTCGGGATCAATAACATAATTTTTTTAGTTAAATTCTTTTAAATGTATTTTATTTATACTTTTTTTTTTCGGAGAAATTTATTTACGTTTTTTTGATAAAATGGAATTTAAAAAAAAAAAGATAAAAATCCTAACAACCAGACATGCAAATAGAGTCCGTTGGTGTTTTTGATATCGAATTCAAAATGGCGGACGATTGCATTAATATTTATAATATAAAAAAATATAAATGATAAACGCCGTTTTTCAGAACCTGAATTTTTATCTAATGTCCGAAAAAACCTTGACATTTGCAAATAATGACGCGTCATTATTCTTATCGAATTTGACAGATTTATAGTTCGGAGCCTCCGCAACAACAAACGGTTGGGTTTTTGGCAAAGCAACATGGCGCCGCCAAGAAAGATGGCACCGAAAAAACTGCGCAAATAATGGACCCCCGAGGTCGAAGGTTACGGACACTGAACTATCACGCGTTACATCGAATTAGGATATCGTAACAATCTGATGGATAGAAATCAGCTTTGAAAAGAGAGAATATTCGGCACAAATCCTAACTCGGTAGCTTAGGGGTTACTATATACATGTAGCCTACAGTAATAGAAATCCTAACTCAATAACTCAGGAGACAAACTCGGCACGTAGCTACGGGTTTACATCTGGTAGAAATCCTAACTTTGTAGGCAAGGAGTCAAGATCTGTTAGAAATCCTAACTTAGTAGGCTAGGGGTTAAGATCTAATCGAAATCCTAACTCGGTAGCTGGGGGGGGGGGGTCGAGATCTGGTAGAAATCCTAACTTAGTAGGCAAGGAGTCAAGATCTGGTAGAAATTCTTACTCGGTAGGCAAGGGGTCAAGGTCTGGTAGAAATCCTAACTCGGTAGCTTCGGACTTAAGATCTGGAAGAAATTATACATGTAACTACTGTAAATAACCAGTTGAAATACCTCAGGAGACAAGATCTTATAGAAATCCTGATTCGGTAAATTTACAAAAAATTTCACCGGTAAACCCAAAAATCATCCTAATTTTGGATTGTTTTGTCAGGAAATGCCTAGGAACTTCTTATAACATTTTTCTAAGCACTAATTACGGTGAATTTTTAATTTAGTTTTCGCATATAATTATCACCGAGATTAAAATACAACTTCATCCAAGCGATTAGATAAGGAAGGACGGCACGCAGCGCCCCCTGCGGTCAACTAAATGGCCGGCAAAGGCTCGCGTTAAAAGCGCGTACTGGCGGTCATTTTCAATTAATTTTTTTTAATTAAAACGCAATTAAAATTATAAACAGGAAGCGATTAACGCACGCTGCGACTTAAGTTTATATTCAAATTTAGTTTCGGAGACTTTCTATAGGAAACGAAATAATTTTAATTACTACATGTATCAACTCCTCAATTTCTTTATCATTTATTTATATCATAGCCGCCAAGTGGAGATTAATGAAATTAAAAGTGATTGACACCTCCCACGTACAAAAACAGCGTTTTATATGGAACTACCTGTATACTACGATATGGTGCTGAAAAATTTCCCATAAATTGAACGTTAAATGTTTGCTCCGAGTTATGATTCCCTGACTTTCCCGGTTTTTTAAACAAATTTCCCTGACCGACGACAGGGAAATTAGCGTGAAAAGTGTTTGAAAATTCTACGTAAAGTTGTATTCGGAAAATGTTGAAGTATATATTTCCAAATTTTTACTCGGAAAAATGAGTACGTTTTGAAAATTTGCACTTTGAAAAGGTTGAGAATTGTGCGAATTTGTCCTCAGAATCCGTTGAAAATTAGGAAAATTTCTCCTCGGAAATTATTCAAAATTTTACGAGTTCGTCCTCTAAAACTGTAGAAAAATTAGCAAATTTGTGCTCGGAAATTGCTGAAAATTTAGCAAATTTGTCTTCGGAAACTTCTGAAAATTTGCAAATTTGTCTTCGGAATCCATTGAAAATGTAGAAAATTTGTCATGCATGGGAAACTTAAAAATTTCGCAATTTGTCTTCGGAAACAAATGTAGAAAATTTAGCAATTTTTCCTCTGGAATTGTTTAAATTTTTGCAAATTTTTACCGAAATTGTTTTTTTTACAAAGATCGCAAATTAAAACATTGAATTTTCCAGACGTTTTTCAAAATAATTCATTCCTCCCTGACTTTTCCATGCAGAATGTTTCAAGTTCCCTGACTTTTCCATGGAAAAGTCAGGGAACTGCGTGACCAAACGTGCACGCAGGTCTGGGGGAACTCCGTCTGTTTTACGAACTCAATTTCCACAAATATAGAACGTGTATTCTTTTCGCCGTTTTTCCTTCCGGGAACGGGGAATTTCCCCGAATAACTTGGATTTCGGACCTTTCGAGTGGCTATTCCAATGGGGATAAAATTAACTTAAATCAACATAACTCGACTTAAAAACATTTAATGAACGTGTTCTGGGGACCCTATGTTCGTAAAAACGCGAGTCGACTGCGTATAAGAAGCTGGTTCGTAAACTTGAACTTAATTCAACTTTTTACGTTACACCCCTCATCCCGATCCCCCTCTCCTCCCCTGAGGGGGAGAAACGAAGTTTTACCTGTTTTTAATGGCTCCTTAAATTTAATTTTTATTTATTTTTTTACTATTTTACGACGTTCAAGTTCATGTTTAGCGGAAGATGGATTTCCGACTTAAATACTTTTCTCGTTTTACGAACTATTTTTAAATTCGTTATTTTTATACGAGCCTATTTCAAGAGATAGAATAATAAAAAAAACAATTTCTTGAGTAAGCAATAAATACGTATCATTGTATCATTACTAAATACTAATCATGATCGAGTATCATTACTCGTACTAATTAAGAGCCTATTTCGGGAAATAAAATAAATAATGACATTGTTGTCTAAAAATTGGCGAAAATACATAACAAACCATTATAAAATATAACGTAAATATAAGAAACATTATTCTAAACAATATTTTTTTTCCTAAACAATTTCTTTAGTAAGCAATAAATACGTATCATTGTATCATTAATTGCTAAATACCAATCATGAGTATCATTACTAACTACTAATCATGAGTATCATTACAAAATACTAATCACGAGTATCATTACTAAATACTAATCATGATCGAGTATCATCACTCGTACTAAGAGCCTATTTCGGGAGATAAAATAAATAATGATATTTTTATCTAAAACGTGGCTAAAATACAAAAAAAAAATATATATATAACATAATTATAAGAAACATTATTCTAAACAATATTTTTTTGTTGGTTAATTTTATGGTCAAACAATTCTTGGGATAAACAACAAATACGTATATCATTACTAAATTTGTGGGTAATAAACTTACGGATTATTGGTTAACTTTTAATTTTAATATTATTGGTAAAATTATGAGAATTATTGGTTAAACGATCGATACTAAATTATCACAAGTTTTTGGAACAAACGATAACGATTTCGGGACGTGAATTAAAAAGGGACCGAGAAATTTATGCTCAAACACGATCTCGCTTTTAAAATGAGAAGAAAAAACTCGTCTTTCTCATCATCCATCCCTTCGAAAGACCATCCACGAACAAAAAAATAGGACAATTTCAAAGAAAAACTTGTAATGTGGGGGACAACGAGACAGACGATGAAGACACAGTATACGTAACACCAGTATGGTCACTCCGCGCATTTATTCCTCATGTCCATCCTCGCAGCGCCAACTGCGCGACTAGCGGCGGCTAAGTGGAAAATGCGCATTAAGCCACGTGAACTACCGTTCACTTAAATATCTGGTCAAAATACCTTAGTCAAATACCTATTTTGCGAGAATTCGCAGAAATTTGCGACCTCGCAGGTCAAATTTTGAGTACCGGTGATTATGAGGAAAAAATTTCAAGTTTACGAGAGCAAATTCGCAACATGTTCACCAGTTTCGAGGAAAATTTTGCAAATTTGCCACGTTTTTGAAGCAGAAATCTAGGACATTGCAAAAATGTTCGAGCTTTTCGTAACACAAATTTGCACGATTTCCTATCTAATCCGAGTACAAATTTGCACGATTTCCTATCTAATCCGAGTACAAATTTGCAAAACTTTCCACATTTTCCGAATGCAAATTTGTAAAATTTTCCAAACTTTTTCATTTTAATGTTGAACATTTTTAAAAATTGCTAATAGTACATTTTGCGATAAATTGAATATTTTAATGCGTACATTTTGCCAAATCGTGGCTAACCATGGCATATATGTCAACTCTGACGTTGTCATTAATCAGCGAAATTAGTTTAAAACCTGGATAAGTCAGGGAAGTTGAACGGGGTTCACCCAGAAATTTGATACTCAACTTCCCTGACTTTTCTAGGTTTTAAAAGAACTTCCCTGACCAATGACAATGTCAAAAAATGACAGTTTTACAAAATAGATAACATTTTTTAAAACAATAAATAAATTGCCAAACATCGAAAATACAATATTTGTTACATTTTGGCGCCCTCTACCCTCTGGCACCCTTATCTTTACGCTACTGATTTCATCCAAACTTGGATGAAAACTTCAGTTGGGAGTCCCTATTGGAAATTGGCACTTTGTGAAGTCCTTTTACACGAAACGAGGGGGAAGAGGGATAAGAAAGAAAAGAAAAAAAAAAGAAAAACACAAAAGTTTGCTCAAATTTATTTCTGTATAGTTGTTGTTTTTTTAACGTCGCGTTTCGCCACGGGAGGACACCCCGATTTATTTCCCAGATAAAAAAAAGCAACGAATTGAACAAACCTAAAAGAAAATGGGAGTCTAATCTGGTTCTTAAAAAACGACACACGATGGTCAATCCAACGAACGTGCTCGTAACTCCAATGTTCATACTTAGGGTTTTCTCGTTCAATTTCTTGACAAAAAATGCTTTTCTCATAAGACTGGACGTAAAAATAATGAATTTCTTCATCGCCTATTCAAACTGGGCTTTTTAATCCAATTTCTTGAGAAAACAAAAATACGTGTAGTTGAACGGAGTATCATGTCTCGGAAAGGAGTACTCGGACAGAAGCTTTTACGAATCGTTCTCTGGCATTTGTGACATCATTCCAACACAACCGTATCGGTTTTAAACAAAAAAAAACACCCTTCTATCACAGGGTTCCCCCAGAAATTCCATATTCAACTTCCCTGACTTTTCCAGCTTTTCAAACAAATTTCCCTGACCGAGGCAATCTCAAAATTGACAAATGCCAAGATTATCCACTATTTCGAAAAATCGACATCGGTAAATATTCAATATTTGGAAAAATTTACTATTTGCTTTTGATAATTTTACAAAATTAGCGTGGAAAAATTTTGAAAATCGGCCAACAGAATGTGGAAAGTTTTGCAAATTTGTGCTAGGAAAAGGTTGGAAATCTTGAAAATTTGTCTTCGAAAACTGTTGGAAATATTGGGCAAATTTGTTTTCTGAAACTGTTGGAAATTTTTAACATTTTTCCTCTGGAACTGTTGGAAGTTTTGCAAGTTTGTTTTCGGAAACTGTTGGAAATTTGTCTTCAGAAACTATTGAAAATTTTGGAAATTTGTCTTCGTAAACAGTTGAAAATTTTGCAAATTTGTATTCGGAAAAAATATGAAAATTTTGCAAATTTGTAATCAGAAACTGTGGAAAATTCTGCCAATATGTCTTCGGAAACTGTTGAAAATGTTGCAAATTTGTACTTGTGAAATTTTTTTCAAATAAAACCTGAGCTAACCACGAAGAAGCATTAATTTTTGATGGTGACAACATGAATAAGTTGAATTTCACTGACTTTTTAAAAATAATTCATTCTTTCCCTAACTTTTCGAGAAATCTCCAAGTTCCCTGACTTTTCCAGGTTTTCCAGGCGTGGAGGTACCCCGGAATAAGATCGGGATGTTCGTATGCTGAAGGAAGGAGTGAGACTCGTTCGTAAGTTGAATGTTCGCCCGAAACGCAACCTAGTCCAGACTAGTCGTGGCAAAAAGCAAAAAAGCAATTGGGGGGAGGGGGGGAAAGTCAAAAAGTTGAGTGAACCTGATCGTTAAATCAGGTTTTTCACTCTCTATTTGAGAGTTGAGGTGAGTCGAAGCCGAGCGTCTCGTCGTCGTTTTCAAAACCTGTAAATTCGAGCTTCTTTTCCTTTTATTTACTTTTCTTTCTGCGTTTGGGTGCAACGACTGACGAAGACGACGCCTTTTTAATTCTACCTCAAATTACGAACCAGCAAGAAAAATTAAGCATTAATTCTTCTAAATCGTTCACTCTTCGCTTAGTCCTAATTTTATCTTATCAATATAAACTCGAGGTTTCTAGACGTAAAATAATAAAACTTCGGCCCAATTTCACTTGTTTTATTACACAGAAAAGTCGATTTGGCCCAGATTTTTCAGAAGCCATTTTTCCCACCATAAAATTAATTGCTGACTAATTAGAGGAAAAAGAAAAAAAACAACAAGATTATAAAAATGTTCAAAGGGGAAATTAATGTACTTTCGCGATTTCGAGGCTCGTCCATAAATTTACCTTTTTTAAACCACGCGTTAAGTTGGTTTGAAATTAACTGCATTTTGTTTGAAAATTTCATTAACGAAAGTTTCGTGTTTATCAAAAATAAACACTTCCACTATATAATTTTGAATTTAATCTCCGAGAGATACATATTTCTTAATATCTTTGTTTTATTTATTTTAACAGTCGATGCTTGAGATTTTTAATGATTGTTGAATCTACATATTTTTAATACGCGCGTTACATAATTTAGTATTACTTAATCTTTTATATTTTTTTTTTAATATTTGCGCTAAATGTTCATTAATATTTCTTTTATGCGATGTATATTTTTTAAATATTCGTTCTTTATTTATTCTTTTATACACTGTATTTATTTTTTAATACACATGTATGTTTATTAATATTTCTTTGTATTAATATATGTTTGTATTAACGCCAAATGTTCCGCATACACGTAGTACGCGGAACATTGTTCTTTAATCCAATTTAAAAGTTTTTCAAAATCGTTTTAGTCAAAATGTAGTTTTGTATTTTCGTACCTTCGTCGGCCATTATTATTATTATTATTATTATTATCTGGTTGACCCATCAGATTAGTCATCGAGGTCGCGTCCGACTTTTCTTCTATTAATTGAAAGTAAAAATCTTTTAATTAGAAAAAAAGAAAAAAGCTCACCTGGCTTCTTTCTCACTATAGATAAAAAAAAGTTGTCGTCTGACACGAAAAACAAAACCCACACTCGTTTTGAAACTAACCGATTTAGGACGCCCACGCTCCTCGCCAGGTGCGCTGCTGTAGGCCAGGGACGAAAACACGCCCACTCGATTAAACGAGAATTAGAATTAACGGACGAATTTACTAACGAGGCCATGCACGCACCAACAATGGTACAAATCAACGTATTAATGCTTCTATATATACGTGCATGGTTAGCTCGGGGCCCATTTGCAAATTTTTCAACAATTTCCGAACGACTTCTTTTCTAAAACTTCCCCTAGAAATTTCAAGTTCAACTTTTCCTAACTTTTATAAAGTTTTTAAACAAATTTCCTTGATTAACGACAAAAATGACATATATGCCGATGTTATTCACAATTTTGCGAATAGTGTTTTGCGCCAATATTTCGCAATATTTCGTTGTTGAAAATTTCACATATTCATTTTCGGAAAATGCTGAAAATTGTGCAAATTTGTAGCGAAAAAATTGTAAAAACTTTGCAACAGGGCCCTGAGCTCACCTGCGCAGAAGCATGAATAATAAATCGTGATATCAAGAATACGTCGAATTTTCCTCCGACTTATTCGAAATAAGTCAATTGACTTCCAGGAAGTTTCCAGACATTTTCAAGTTTCCTGACTTTTCCAGAATAACAATGGCAATTTTTTTTGCAAACAAGATTGAAGTACAGAGACACCAAAGTTTAGATAACGATTATATCTACTTGGTTTCTGCAGAATTTGCTACCGGAATAAGCAGACTTTCCTTCCGTAAACAGAAGATTTATTTCAACCCATGCGTTATCGAAAACTAGTCTAACCGCAAAAAAAAGGAAAAGAAAAAAAACATCTATCAAAATGCAACTTTTAACGAACGATAAGGTCATTTATTCGCTCGAAAATAAGCTACTCGTTGCGTGTTTATTTCTGAAAAACGATGCGGTTTCGAGCGCAATTTCGCCGCACAAATAAATCAAAACTTAATTCGGAAACCATGATTAATGGACGCCTCGCGTCATATCGTGTTCCGATTTGCGTAATCGATGATCGTAACATTTGAATTTACGTCATTTATCATGCATGGCTCGAAATCGTCGCACTTTTTTATTTTTTATTACATTCACTAAACTACCGATTATCCGTATAGGATGAGCGGAAAGGTTTTCCGGATAATCAAAATTCACGATAACCGGTCATTAATTAAAAATGGCCTTAACTTGTCGCTTATTTGAGAAAATGTTAACTCTTTTGGCAAATAAATAATAATACCATAAAGCGGGTACCTGTACGTGAATTTGTCCACCAAAAAAAAAAAAAATAAAAAAAAAAAAAAAAACATGGTTTGACAATTTCCGCCATGTTCATTTCAACTTTGAAATTTTGGCCGATTCCAGTAGATTGTACTGTTGGTTGTACTCATATAGCTGCTTTCTTCAACTTTTTATTGGCTGAAATTAGCATTTTTGCCATATGTTTGCAAAAAACTTTTTATTGTGTATATTTCTTGTCACCATTATATGAAGCTGTAAAGTTGAACTTCCATCACGCATATCTTATATTAATGATAAAGTGAAAATTAAACAAGTTGGTGCGATCTATCAGGTACTTTTGCTGCGATTAGGGAAACGTGTCATTTTATAGATGAATTTGGGGTGACTTTGTCTCAGTATAGAATTACATCCCTTTTCTGAACAAAATTATAGGGGTGTGTTTATACTTTTTTTCATAACAATTTACTGTAAACCATCTTTATATACATAATTACAAACATTTATAAATATATGTAGCGGTTAGAAATCAGAACTTAATGGTTAATAATGCTATGACCATAGAAATTAATGATTATAGTGGCCCCATAGCGATCTCCGAGCCCAATTTCCACCTAAGGGAAATTACAAAAGAAACATCGGGTTTTAAACAGAAATATTTTGGAAAGTACAAGTATATACAATAGTAAATGAGACTTGTCCAAAGTGAATTTGACAAAGTTTTTAATCATATCATCACAAATGTTCAATGTGAGATCCTCGCGTCACATAACACATCTATAC